>VXBI01005669.1:370716-476454 GCA_013397375.1 Toxostoma redivivum | reverse complement strand
GCACGCTGCCGCAGGGCACCGGGCAGGGGACAATTCCCGTACCCTTTCTTTCTCAAGAGAGGGGAGCTGAGGAGCTCGGCGGAGCTCGCTCCCCCCATTGCCGGTGGATTCGGCGGGTGTCGACCCCCGGGAACAAAAGACCAGCACTGGGGAACGGGACTTTTCATATTCTCCCGCCCCGCTGCGTCCTCCGTCTACCCTTGCCACCAAGCCCCGGCCGGGCAGCGCCGGCCGCAGAGGGGATTTTGCCGCGGCTGCAGGCGGGGGCCAGGCACCGGAGCCCCGGGATGCTTGTGCACGCCCCGTCCCGCGCTTCTCCCGCGGCTCTCGAGCCCTGCCTTTCCCCACGGACCTCGTCGCTGCGCGCGTTTCTGTGCCTGCCGCAGCCCCTGGGGCTCCCCGCTGCCCCTCCGCGCTTGGTGCCCGCTCGGGGCTGCTCCCCCTCCGATCCGCTCGGCCATCCGAGCTCTTTCCAAAGTCACCGCCT
The DNA here is from genome assembly GCA_013397375.1 of Toxostoma redivivum. Lineage (NCBI taxonomy): Eukaryota > Metazoa > Chordata > Aves > Passeriformes > Mimidae > Toxostoma > Toxostoma redivivum. The sequence continues at coordinate 475,967 of VXBI01005669.1, read as the reverse complement.
GGCCCCTGCCTTTCCGCTGCTCCCCTCTTCGCCGTCTGCCCTTCTCCCCATCGGACCTCAGTACACAAAAGTCTTCCACCTTTCGTGGCTTGTAATTCACACAAAGAAACTGCGTAGAGAATGTAGGGCTGAATTTCCATCCTAAGGCGTTTCTTTTAAGAAGCAAAATACCATGTCCACATGCAAGAATTTATTGATTTTCTCTCTTGCTTAGTTTGTTTCTTTTTTTAAAGAAACAAGCTTATTTTTTTTGTTTCCTACTCAACGACTTTCAAAAATTAGTTTAAGATTTTTCCATAAGTAATTTTGAGGGCCAATTAATGCCAGACAGATCCCACTGGGCAGGTCTGTGCAACAGAGGAAATTTTGCAGAGATCTAGTCAGCAGCAGTCCTGAATGGAAAAACCAGATGCATTTGCCAGTTTTCTGATGGCTCTCACTCCCGCTGTTTCCCTACATAACATATCTGAGATGAATGTCTTTCTATTCCCACACGCAGGCAGGTGGGTAAATTTTTGTACTCCATCTTTCACTTGGTCTCCTAGCTGGGGTGATCCCGATGTTATTCCTTGTTTTTCTTCTTGTAACAAATCTCAGTCGAAGGGTTTGTTGTAAGCTTTTCCTTCTGAGATGCAATTCAGGAAAAAACACTGACAAAACTTGCTGCAGACACCTTGTACAGTAGAAATTAATTGTTGTGCATAAAACTGTGGCTGGAACTCAGACAAAACATTTGCAAGAATAAATTTTCCCACCTTCCATATTTCAACAATTTGGGGGAGAGAACTTAGTTATTAAATGTCTTCACAACAGTTTTCACAGTTTTCATTTTAAGGAAGGACTGAAATATTTTGGCGCTTTTTTTTTTTTCTCTCCACTTTTCCTCATGGCAATAAAATTGAAATGTAGCAGCCTTCAAAATGATGCTTTTCATAGAAGTTGTAACCACAGGTCTTAACTTTTCATCACTTAAATATGGAACAGGACCATTGTGAATGTGGGTAAAGGAAGGGGAAGACACATGTGGTGTGTATCAAGCATTGGTGTAAATCAGAAAGGTGTGGTAAAAGGGATTTCCTGCCTAGAAGCAAAGCTCTCGTATTTGTTCTTAAGATCTGTGTTCAAACTCCAGGGTCAGGGAGTTTCACCCGATTTGGTTAAGGGCTAGAGTTGCTAGTAGCTCACAACCTTTTGTGCTGAGGCTGCACTAAGTGCTTCACTAGAGGGATCCAGTTCTCCAAAATAAAATCCTGATGCCACCACAGCTCTTTGCCCTTCTGTACTGGCTATGAGCAGCCGCCTTCTCCATTTGGCCCCATTTTTGTTCCCCATTTTGTGGCTCACCCAGGACATGCAGTTTGCTCTTGCTGCTGAGGACTTACAGCCTCACCAGACAGCACAGAAAACCGATGGCAATCAGCACCTGAGCATGGGGGAAGCCAACAAGCATCCTGCTAGGTACCCTTCCTTCTCCCCAAGCTGTCTGGGGTGGTTGGGGTTGTTTTCCATGTCCATGGACTTTTATTTTATGAAATTTCTTATAATGGCATGGGATTGGGGAAGATCTTGGGGGACTTGATTATTTAAAAAAGTCAGAAAACATTTAACAGAGAAATTCACGCATTTTAAAGTCTTATGCAGCACCCTAGTGATTTTTAGTGACATGACAAGTGATTATCATTTTTTGCCACTTCTGCCTGTGGGTGCACACAGACTCCAGGCCTATGCCCACAGAGTCTGGGTTCTCTTTGCAGCCCCCACAGATGTTCCTGTGCCTTGTGTTCCCCTGTGCCTTATGTTCCTCTAGGCTGCAGCAACTCACAGAGTGCAGGACTGAGAGGTGAAAGGCACGTGTGCAAGATTGCTCAGAGAACTGCAGTTACAAGTGAGTGACTGTGAGTGGTGTTCACATCACAGGCAGCTGCACCCCACTGTGTGCTCACAGGCCACACTGGTGTGGCCCTCTCAGGCATTCAGATGGGAGGCAGCAACAGCAACAGGACTGCTTTGCATCATCCTTCATGGATCCTGTGACCATGCTTGCTAAAGTTGGAATGAATCTCTGTACAGGGATCTTCATCTTCATCCCCCTCTGTTACCCTGGTGCTCTTCAGACCAGGTACTCCTCACTGTTCCCTTTGATGGTTTTTCCTGTCTCTGTGGAGCTCTGGCTTCCTGACTGTCAGACCTCCTCAGAGATTCACCTTACTCTTCCCCTGCACTTAAAATTGTATTTAATTCCCTTTTAAATGGTCTCAACTAGGCACACCGCCACCTTCTGAATATTGCTTTTACCTATGCTTGTCTTTGGGGTCACCAACCCATTTTTTCCCATTTCTTTCTTTCACAGAGAGTGTGGGTATTCTCTGAGGGTAGTAATAGTTACCTTTGACTTGTATCTAAAATGTACTTAGTTTTCCTAAAATAAGGTGTCTCCTTAGGTTTCAGGGTAGCTCATTTCTTGTTCAGATTTTTCCAGGAAACACAGACCTGGAAGTATTGTGTGTTACCAGTGGTGTACGATACCTTTCCTTTGTATGTGTGGACAGCTTCATCCCAGTCTAAACCATTCGGTTTGGGCAGCAAAGGTAACAAAGTTGTGCATACTCTATGGTTACTGCCTGTGATGCCCATGAAGAGGGTGCATGTGGCAATTTGTTTCAGCACTGGATATATAACTGGCACAGCAATTTCATCACTTGCTGGCTGATTTGTCAGTACCTGACAGGGCAAGTCGTAAAAGTTGATGCCTATTATAGATGGTCTTGGTGAGCCATAGGGTGTGCAGTCCCTGTTGATGGCAGCATGGCTATTATGTACCACCTGGATTTTGCTAAATATTATTAGATCATCTAACATGTTATATTAACATCCCACCTATGTGGCACACCGGGTGGCTTCCATCCCATGCAGCCCCGACTTTGGATGGTCAGTCCTGGAGTCCACCCTGTTTGGATAAGGCATTGGCCAGCCTGAGATTTGTTAGAAACAGAAACCCAGTTTAATGTATGTCAGGCTCTGTGGTACCAGGAGGTGGGGCTGTGCCAGAGACTTTTTGACATTTTATGATCAAGAGGTGTAACATTTTTAGCCTGCGACTTTTCCCTCCCTTAAATGGTGTTTCTCTGTATGTACCCTGCTGAGTTAGTTTTTCTTCCCCAGCTGTGCTCAGTGTTGTGTTGTGTTATCTGGAGATGTGTTTCTCTGCTGCCATAGGCACATGTCTGATTCCTGGGCAGGTACCAAGATGTAAGGGTTCATGCTCAGTCTATGTAGTAGGCCTGCTTCTCCTTTTGCTTTTGGGTGTCCTAACGAGCAATCTGTTCAGCCTGTCCTTTCAACTGCCTCACATGTGCCAAGGACCAGCTGAATCTGAGGAATGGGACAACAAGAAACACTAGTCTTCAGGAGAACAGGCTTGAGCAGCTCCTCTTTGGAGCAAAGGCATGAGTTGTTCTTAAGTACATAACCTCTTCTGAAGTTGAGTTTGCTAAAACCTGACTTGCATGCTGTCCTGGAGCTTGTTGTTGGAGTGGTATGTGTGAGTGGAGTCTTGGTCTTGTTTCAGCAGGAGATGCTGCACGTGCTGTCTCAGTGCCTGAACCTAGAGCCCATTTTAGAAGCTCCTTGCTGGTGCTCCAGTATGAGTTTGGTGGGCTAATGTGGAGCCTCCTCACCAGAGTGATCCTCAGCTGCCTCTCACTTCAAACCCACAGAGCCAGCTTTGGACAACCTGTAGCATAGACATTCCTATAGCTTCCCCCTGTGCAAATGTGCTTCCCTCTCCTTTTGTTCTTTTTTTCTCCAGCCTTTTGTAGGCTTTTGTAGCCTTTTTATGGCTGAGAAGAGACCAAAGGGCACTTTGTGTGGTCCTGTGTGGGCCATGGGAGGGAGAGGGGAAGGGGACTACATTTGCATGCTGTAGGTAGTGCATCAAAAAAGTTTCTGAGCTGAAGTGCGTATGGACAACACATTTCAAAAATAGTCTTTTAATTGCTGGTAAGTTGCTTCCTTCTATTTTATCTCCTTTTTTTTCTATTTCTTTTTAAGGGGATACCAGGCATCTGGAAAAATGGCCAATTACAACAAAGAAAAAACTACGAAGGCATGTTTCTTATATTTCTTTCCATACTAGTCAGGGGATTTTGCAGTATAGTGTGGGAAACATCATGCTGTGTAATGCTGGCACAGGTTTTCTGTGTATTCTTTCAGTGTTGGATCCATCCCTTCAGGCATCCTCAGGTACCCAACACTGCATCTAAGCCTCAAAATTTGGCTATCAATGGGAATGTATTTCCATCCTTGCTCAGTCCATACTGCACAAGTGTCTTCTAGGATGCCATGCTGTTACAACATATGCCAGGGTATTCCGTGGAAAGGAAGATAATAAACTGTTAAATGACCTGAGGATTCGTTTGTATAGTTACACAGGGGTTGGAGCTGACCCCAGCACAGACTGTTGTTCCCACTCCTCTGCCCCTTCTGGTTTATTCCTGCCCTCTTCCATGCCTGGAGCCTGAGTTTGCGTGGTGAGTCATTTCAGGGATCTCAGCTGACCAAAACTTGATGGTGGAGATGTGATTACACTTCAGCTTGTTCAGCTGCCAAATCCATTAATGCCTCATGACCAGGCAGAGGTGTAGAGGACAGTGCTGGCAAAGGAAATCCTGCATTGAAGGCAGATGGGACTGCAGCAGTCTCAGTCTTGGTCAGATTAAATTCTTCAAATCTATGTCCTGAAGGCAGGAAATCTCACCTCGTGTTTCTCTACCATCAAAAGGGTTGGTTGGTTCCCATGCTTTCTTTATGATTTGTGCACTGTTCTTCTGCTGCTTCACTTGTGCTGGCTCTGGAACATTTCTGATCCTCTGCTAAGCCAGCATAAAATTATTTCAAGTAAAAAAAAAAAAAAGCAACAGCTTTACTGTGAATTTAGTGAGCAGGATTTTAGGAGGATGATCATGGGGTATGAGGATACCTGAGCCAGAGAAAGCAACAGAGAAGTTATTGCCATGTGTCTGGGAGTGTTCCTTTGGCTCTGCCAGCTCATAAAACTACAGTAGATGTTTCTGAATGGAAAGCCATCCTATTGTCCTGGTAAAAACAAACAAACGAATTTTCCTTTATTCAAGGAATCATCTTCTGTTTCTGGTCACCCAGGGCCCCTTTTCTGTCTGCTTTGTGTCCCTCGACAGTTTAGACATCTGTCCTTTCAGAGCTTGAAGAGGAAATAGTTGTTTTTTTCACCCTCCAAGTGTTTCAAACACAGCCCCTTAAGGAGGGCTGTAGCATTTCAGGCATAGCAAGAACTCAGACCCCAAGATGGGAAGATCCTCTGGTGTTATTTGGACTTCTGGGATTTGCCAGACTTGGGGCTGCTCTGTGCCTCAGCATGAGCTCTGGGGCAGCCTCCTGCTCCCTAATTCCCAGGCACTATGACTGCAGGGAAAGAGCTACAACCTGCTCTACCTCTCTAAGGAGTCCTAGGGCTTAGCTGTTTCCTTAGAAATTAAAAATAAAATAAAAAGGTTGTAGAAATCGTATTACACAAGGCAAGGGAGATACAGCCAGGGCAGAAGATACTTCCAAAGATTACCTGTTTGTCTCCACTTTTTAAATTAGAAACTGTTCTTCTATAATCATGCATGAAAAGTGCTTTAATAACTGCAGGAAATGGTGCAATCAAACAATTCTGATTTGTTAGCTATTTGCTAGTGTATTGGTGAGATAAAAAGATTTCTAATGTTAAATATTTTTTTTATAATAAGCATCCTAAATTCTATTTTTAAATTACATATTTTTGTTCATTTCACACTTCTTTCCATGCTACATCTACTTTGTATGAATTAAAAGTGATTAATGCAAAATTATATGCATGGGAAAAGATGTGACTTTTTCTACACAACTATTCATTCTAAATTAGCAGTTGACATTCAGGGAAAATGTTCTGAATACATTATGTGTTGGTCTCTGAATACTTTTAGGTAAGTAAAAAGTGAATCTAATGTTAAAGATATTAGAAAATAATTGGAAACACTCACTGAGAGCATTCTTATGCTATAAGTAAATTAGGTGCTGACATACTAATCAGTGTAAAGAATATATATGTGAGGAGTAGGATGATGGAAGTGATCAAAGTTGTGTCTTTCAGTCATAGAGATTTTTCATCTTGGAAAAAATGACAGAGATTATGACAAATGCTATGAGCTCGATGTCACACAGAGAAGACAATTTGGGAATAATTATTTCCTTGTTTTCATGACACAAGAAATAGGGAGCATCCAGTGGAATTATCACATCTAAAATGAAAAAATATGACTTTTTTTATATAGTAGGAAATAACTTGTGGAACTCATTGCCAGGGAAATTTTCCCAGCTAAAATAAAGGAATGATACTAATGTGTCAAAAATTTGCCCATTAAAGACAGACACGATGAGGATGCAGTTTGTGTCTTGAGAAAGAGTCTGTCTTTCTAAATAAAAGTTGTGTTCCCAATTTCACAATCACCAGACATTTTATAATAATTCCAGTAGACAAACCTGCTTTTGAAGGCATTTTAAATTTGTTGATTTAAAAAGTAGGTATTTTGCAAGTGAAAATCATAAGACTTTTCCCTGGTCACTCATTAAACATCTATTTAATATTGGTACTACCATAATTTCCTTATATTCAATTTTTTAGAAAAAGTGTTCAGGTTCTGTTAGAGCAAAATCGAGGGGTTTTTCCCTTTTGAATTCACTTTTCAAGACCGGAAATCTGAAGCAAACAGTCCCCTGAGGAGGATGGCCAGACTCAGCTTGTTCTGGCACCATGGCAGTGGTGGCTCTTTTGCTGGAGCAGTGACTGCTGTGGGCAGTGCCCACTTTCACACATAGAGATACAGAAAGATGAGTCACTTCTCCTCTTTATCCTTCTGTCACATCCCTCTGACAATAACCACATCCCTTTGCCCTGTCCACACAAATCTGGGACTGTGCCTTCCTCCTCCCATCTTCAGGTGCTCAGCTGCAGTAGTCTGTGTGCTCCATGACTCCAGCAACTCCTGGAATGGAATTGCCTATGGGCNGCCCGGCCCCGCTTCGCCGCCGCCGCCGCCGCAGGCCCCGCGCCCGCCGCCCCGGAGCGCCGCGCCCGCCGGGCCCGGCCGTGAGGGGCAGCCTGAGCTGGCCAGGGTACTGACCCGGCCCGCCCGGGCCACGGCTCCGGCCCGCCCGTCTTTGGAAAGCATTTGGCATCCTCTGGGGCTCTCACATCTGGAGTTCTTCTTTCGCACTCCTGGCAGGAACTGCTCGGTCCCATGTTGTGCTGAGCAGTTTATCGCCNTCTGGTGTTATTTGGACTTCTGGGATTTGCCAGACTTGGGGCTGCTCTGTGCCTCAGCATGAGCTCTGGGGCAGCCTCCTGCTCCCTAATTCCCAGGCACTATGACTGCAGGGAAAGAGCTACAACCTGCTCTACCTCTCTAAGGAGTCCTAGGGCTTAGCTGTTTCCTTAGAAATTAAAAATAAAATAAAAAGGTTGTAGAAATCGTATTACACAAGGCAAGGGAGATACAGCCAGGGCAGAAGATACTTCCAAAGATTACCTGTTTGTCTCCACTTTTTAAATTAGAAACTGTTCTTCTATAATCATGCATGAAAAGTGCTTTAATAACTGCAGGAAATGGTGCAATCAAACAATTCTGATTTGTTAGCTATTTGCTAGTGTATTGGTGAGATAAAAAGATTTCTAATGTTAAATATTTTTTTTATAATAAGCATCCTAAATTCTATTTTTAAATTACATATTTTTGTTCATTTCACACTTCTTTCCATGCTACATCTACTTTGTATGAATTAAAAGTGATTAATGCAAAATTATATGCATGGGAAAAGATGTGACTTTTTCTACACAACTATTCATTCTAAATTAGCAGTTGACATTCAGGGAAAATGTTCTGAATACATTATGTGTTGGTCTCTGAATACTTTTAGGTAAGTAAAAAGTGAATCTAATGTTAAAGATATTAGAAAATAATTGGAAACACTCACTGAGAGCATTCTTATGCTATAAGTAAATTAGGTGCTGACATACTAATCAGTGTAAAGAATATATATGTGAGGAGTAGGATGATGGAAGTGATCAAAGTTGTGTCTTTCAGTCATAGAGATTTTTCATCTTGGAAAAAATGACAGAGATTATGACAAATGCTATGAGCTCGATGTCACACAGAGAAGACAATTTGGGAATAATTATTTCCTTGTTTTCATGACACAAGAAATAGGGAGCATCCAGTGGAATTATCACATCTAAAATGAAAAAATATGACTTTTTTTATATAGTAGGAAATAACTTGTGGAACTCATTGCCAGGGAAATTTTCCCAGCTAAAATAAAGGAATGATACTAATGTGTCAAAAATTTGCCCATTAAAGACAGACACGATGAGGATGCAGTTTGTGTCTTGAGAAAGAGTCTGTCTTTCTAAATAAAAGTTGTGTTCCCAATTTCACAATCACCAGACGTTTTATAATAATTCCAGTAGACAAACCTGCTTTTGAAGGCATTTTAAATTTGTTGATTTAAAAAGTAGGTATTTTGCAAGTGAAAATCATAAGACTTTTCCCTGGTCACTCATTAAACATCTATTTAATATTGGTACTACCATAATTTCCTTATATTCAATTTTTTAGAAAAAGTGTTCAGGTTCTGTTAGAGCAAAATCGAGGGGTTTTTCCCTTTTGAATTCACTTTTCAAGACCGGAAATCTGAAGCAAACAGTCCCCTGAGGAGGATGGCCAGACTCAGCTTGTTCTGGCACCATGGCAGTGGTGGCTCTTTTGCTGGAGCAGTGACTGCTGTGGGCAGTGCCCACTTTCACACATAGAGATACAGAAAGATGAGTCACTTCTCCTCTTTATCCTTCTGTCACATCCCTCTGACAATAACCACATCCCTTTGCCCTGTCCACACAAATCTGGGACTGTGCCTTCCTCCTCCCATCTTCAGGTGCTCAGCTGCAGTAGTCTGTGTGCTCCATGACTCCAGCAACTCCTGGAATGGAATTGCCTATGGGCAGATGGTGGCATGAGACAGGGGATAGTCACTTCGGATGCTGTATAGATTCTCGGCTAGAGAAGCTCCCTCTGTGCAAGGCAAACCCGGCCCTGGCTGGGAGCTGTCTCTGTGCTGTGCGCCGCCCTCCTCGAGGTCTCACAGCTTGGAGCTTCTCTGCCCTGTGGGAAATGGTTACTGAAATTCCTTGGTGCAGGTGGCTCACAGAAAGGGACTGGTAGAGCTCAGCTGGTCCTGGGATGCCCGGGAAAGAGCATCACTGCTGTTGTGGGACTCCTGAAGGATGCTTTCTAACTTGTTCTTCAGCATTTCCTTGGTAGTTTCGGTGATCTCCTTGGGCGGTGGAATCGCAGGGGCTATCCCGAGGCGGGACGGGGATGTGTGCGGGCACTCAGAGACAGCCAAGCCTCGGCAAAGCAGCGTCCTCCGTCCGGCCCCGCCGCCTGCCGAGGGCAAAGCTCCGGCGGATCCCGGCCCCCGGCCGCTCCCGGCGGGCACCGACCGGCGCGGGTCCCAGGGCTCCGGCACCNTTAAGCGAGACTCACGAAGGCAGTGAGTGCCCTTCTCCTGCCCAGAGCCTCCGGGGTACTGTTCTCCTTCTTGGCTTCCTTGCATCTGTCTTTTTTCTGTCTCTTTTCGTTTTAAGATTTGAAAGCTGTGTACTCCTCGCTGTCTGTGTCCCCCGGGTTGCTCTTGCTGAGAATTCCCCTAGGCTTTCAGAAGCTTTGGTCTGCCACCCCTCTTCCCTCCATGCTGCTGGTTCAGCAGTGGTGCAGAGCTGCCTTTGGCTCCTTCCCTGTACTGGGCACAGCTGGGTGGAGTATGAAGGACCAGGCACTGAGTTCCTTAGTGAGCTCCATATTCCAGACATCTGCCCACAGTTTAAACTGAAGTTACAATGGCTATGGGGTCCACTTCCATCTTTAGGTCTTGGGCAAGTTTTTTGGGCCCCTCACCAAGCTGAGAAGACAGGACCTTGCATGTCTTGCCTCTGCTTCCTGAATGTCTGCAGTGGCAGCTCTCAGAGAACCCCATGAAGATAACTCTGAGAGAGTGCTCTGGCTTCTGTGCCCTGCATGCCTTCCCCACACTCTTCCAGTGATTTGTCTGCATGTGACTTGACATCCTTGTGGTAATCCCTGTCACAGCAGCTCTATCAAAGCACTGCTTCTGCTCTTCATTCCTGGGCCTGCCCTCTGTCCCCAGGCGTTGCTGACAGTGCATGCAGAGCCATCCCTGTGGTCCTCAAAGATGGATGTCACACAGACCCACTGCCATGGGCCCCTGCACCCTCCAAGGTGCTGGCCCCTGACCTTGGTCCTGTGGTTCCTCCACATGGGTCCACATTTGCCCTGGTTTGGGTTTTAGAAGTCACCCTTTCCTTTTAGGAAACAAACTTGTTTTGACCCAGCTTGGGCATCCTTACAGCAGTTTGAAGAGAACTGCAGACAGCATATTGACCATCTAGTTTCAAACCTGTCTGCCTCCCAGTACTGTTCTCCTTCAGGGCCTCATTGATGTGTTTGGCTTCATTTTGCCTAGGGAGTGGGGGGTGTACAACTCTTGCCTTCAGTTCTGTAGGAAGGAAAATCCATCACCCAGGAGGTTCATGGGCTCTAGGTGACTCCAGCAGCCCATGGTAGCAATAGTCTATCTCATGTGGGACAGATGTAAGGTTGTGTTTCTCAATCTTCAGTCCTCCAAGTATTTAACACAACAAGGGTTCAAGATTCCATCATTAATTAGTTGGGCAAAGGTTGGGCAGGACCAAGTCTTCCCCAGTGCCGACCTAAGAGAATGTGCACTAAAGCACACAGTCGAGGGCTCCGTGCTCATTTGCTGCAGAGGAACATTAGTGCTTCCTCTTGTTCCATCTCACTGGTGCCCTTGTGCTGGATGTAGAAATATTGCACCATACTTTTGTGGTATCAGGATGCTGCCCAGTATCCACTCCTGAGCATGCTAGCTGTGGGTGGAGGAGACAACTCACGTGGATTGAGACCCTGCAGGCCATGGGTACTTTAATGACATTGCTGTTCTGAGCAATCTGTTTTAGACAGGCTTTAGAGAAGCTATACTAATCCCAAACTATGCAGAAAAGAGGTAGAACACAGCCTGGACAAGAAAGTGTAGTGACTCTAGGATGAGGCTCGGATACAGGAAGATAATGTGGCTTCCAGTCATCCCCCACATGTTTGGAGGCAGTTCCCTGCCAACCCAAGACATAGCAAAGCTTTGAACCTAAATTTGCTGAACCTGAGATTGGATACTTTGATAGAAAGGACCATGGCTTTTGGAAGCAACTTTGGTGTTTCTTGATGTGCATAACAATAAAGGAGCTGGAGAGTGTGTGTGGAGCAAGGTGAGACTCTCTTCTGACAAGCTTCTTCAGCAGCTTCTAGCCAGATGGGAATCGAACCAAGCAAAGATCAACCTTGTGAGGCAAAGTGACCTTATGCAATGTGGTGGAAGAATTCCAACTTCAATCCTTCACTTATCAGAACTGGCCTGAGGTTTTGCAAGATTTAGACACAAGCATCTAGTGCCTGTGGATCTGAACATGTTAGAGTTTATTAAACTCATAAGGGACCTAGCAAGGACTAGTTTGCACCACTCCCCTCCTGCTCAGACTGACAGATCTTGCTTGATTCTTGTTCCACCCTGCTACTCCATCATTCCCCTTCCCCATGAGGTGAGTAGTTCTAGGGTAGGGAATATATTCTTGTCTCACAATATGGCTTAGAGAATGCTCATATGAAGAGAAAACAATTGTGAAATAATCCTTCTGCCTCCTGAATGTCAGGCATTAGAAGGATTCAGACACTTGTTCAAAGAGTCATAAGCCATGCTGACCTGTGATAGCTGCAGTGAGGATAAACAAGGTGAGAACAAGCCTTCTTCATCACCTCTTTGACAGGCAAGGTTAAGTGGAAGCCAGGGGTTACTGAAGTAGGATTTAGTCTTTTCTCATTGTTTAGTGTCAAATACACAAGTAACAGGGTTGTAATATAAATATTGGGAGACTTTTGCACTCTCCTTCAAGGGAGGGGTCAGCATTGTAAGAGAGCAATAGCTAGGCAGGTAAAGGATGGAAGGGTCAGTAGGTTCTGTGAGCATACAACTTGAGCTTTGTGTGGGAGAAAAGGACACTTGGGCTGGGGAGGGTCACTTGATAGGTGGATCCAAGGGGTTTGGATCCTTTTGTTGGGTTGCTCTTGCTGAGTGATGATTGTGTGACTGTCATATTGGCTGGACTGATCCAAGCATCTGGTGAAGATGAAAATGAAAGCTGAGTTTTGGCCATCTCCCTCTTTTCTTTCCCTTTTGCTGTAGACATTGTTCGCAGCGACATTGCCCTGGATAAGCAGAAAGGCTGTAAGATCGCCCAGCATCCTGACATAATGTTGGAACTACAGAGGGAAAAGGCAGCTCAGATGCACTTGGTTTTGTTAAAGGAGCAGTTTTCAAACACATACAGCAACCTCACACTAACAGGTAAGGCTGCAAGACCAGCTCTGGAGCCAGAAGCTGGGTCTAGTTCTTGCTAACTCACAGGTGTGTTAAAACTCTCAGGTTCTTCACCTCTGTATAAATCAGCATCTCTCTGGCTGCCTCTGTTTCCTACCAAGGTTACTGGGTTTTGGGAAAGGACCAGCAGGAACTGGAGGGGGACTCATAAGGCCTCTGTAGCTGGCACCTATGCAAACACTCCAGATTTGGTGCCCCTGAACAGAACATTTTCTACAGTCTGACCTAAGCAGAATACCACGGCATGTGAAGTGCTGGAGAAATCTCCCTGCTAACTGTTCACGTCGATGGGGCTGCAGCAATTACTAAATTTGGAGTCCTTTAAGCTGCAGCTGATTTTTTTTCTTTCCAGAGCATGCACTTTGTGTGAACCCAGTAAATATTAAAGAGCAAATATAAAGGGATAATGGCCTAGACAGAGATGAGAGGATACTCTTTTTCTGGCAACTGTTTGTATTATCCAGGGAACAGAATCTCGATGGAGGAGACTGCCACATTTTGGATACACATTTAATGGTGCTTGTAATGGACTGATATCTTCAGGCAGTGAGTGGGCAGAGGGATGGTATTCCAGCAACCAACAGGGTCCTCTCATATCTCTTCTCCTTATCACTACAGCTGGATGAGCCACAGACGATGGGAAGGAGGAAGAGACTAATAAATTAAACAAGATCCCCTTCTCCTCTTGACAGGTCCCTTTCCTGTGAAAGGCAGACAGGCAGGCAGGCAGGCAGGCATCTTATTTTTATAGGAAGGAGGGCCCTGCAGTCTGTCTGGGGAGGAGATGGCAAACCCCATGGTGGCCCTTTCCAGCTGTTGGGCTGGGAGAGGCAAACTAGTCCTGCACAGCCTCCCCCACTCTGCTGCCACCCCTATTTCGGTGCCCAGCCCCTGCCTTGAAGCCAGCATGGGTCTGCATCCTCACCAGTGAGTTCTGGCTCTCCTGTGGACATCAGCTGTGCTGGAGCTCTTGGGGACCCCATGGAGGTTGGATGGTGACACCAGCACTGTTGAAAGGCTCAACCCAGGGGGTCACTGGGTATCGGGGCCGTGGGTGTAGCTGAATCACATCATTCCTGAAGGGCCAGCATTTAAACGGGATCCTCAGAGCCGTTTCTCATTCTCTGTAACGTAATCCACTTGGCTGTTTATTCCCAGTACAACTGCTGGAATCAACATTGTCAGCTTTTCCCCTGACAACTTGCTTACTTTCCACTAAACAAACTTCCCTCGAGAAGTGAAGCTGCTCTCCCCTATCCTCCTTCCCTTGCTGCTTCAAAAGCTCTCTGGCATTGCTCACATTTTTTACAGAACCTGCAGAGCAGAGGTGCTACCTGGTTATCAGTTTAGCTCTTAGCCTTTACAAGTGTGTTTACAGGATAGTTCAGAAGGTTTTAGCTCTAACTCTTCCGGGTGGAGAGAGCAATTTCACCAGAATATTACCCAAAGAACTATTTTAATGTTCTTTAACTCCCTTTGAATGTGAGCAGAGCAACTTCATAATTGTTATGAAGTTTAATCTTTTATTTCATAGACATAGTCTGAGAACATGGTCTCTAGACAGCTAAGCATAATATTTAACTGGAACTCTACTAACTTGTGTAAATATTTCCCTTCTCTGTGATGGATCTGGTGTTTGGGGTGGGTAGAGGGGGTTGTACATCTGTTGCAGAAGGACATTTCTTACCTTCAAAATTCAGACAGAGTTTGCTTGAGGACTTCTTTTTGTTCTGCACAGTGGGTTTGTACAGTGCTGTAGGGAGTCCTCGGGTCATGAGGCAAGGTGCAGGAGCAAGAATGCAGATGTGGTTTAGGGAATCCTTAGTGAAGGACTAAGTTTGCAGGGATGGAGTGTCCATGAGATCCTTGAGAACAGGGCTTCCTCCTGGGGGTCTGTATCAAGGAGTCACTTGACCTCGTGCAGTGCACGTACTATGGATGGCCTTCAGTGTCCAGCCCAGACTGGCGCACTATTGAACCCCACACCTCTGTGTGAGAGGCCTCCTACTACTGCTAGTTCTTCAATCCTACCCAAAAAATGTAAATGGACTATCCTGCCCAAAGTTATATGAGAATAAAAATGCTTTATGATGGGATAGCTGCTGTAGGAGAGCTTGAGAGTAGAAATACTACTGTGTGGCATTTTTATTCCCATATCACTACCACTATAGTGATCTGGATAAAAAGTCCCATTCCCTTCCTCCTCCTCCTCACAGATAATACAGTTACATGAACAATTTGAAAGACTTTCAGGCCTCCCACTCTGCCTGCAAGTGTGGGCAATGGATTCTGCCAATAAACTTTCAAGCAGTACCTTCATGAGTTTAGCAATGAAAGCTTTTAGAGTGCAGGGCATGATTCTGCAGTCTCTGTGGCATCAATGTAAATTGATGGCTTTGTCAACTCTATTCACCAGTTGCACATAATTCCCAGTATGTTCCTTATTTCAGGCATCAGGCAGGGCTATGTTATGCTGGGATTTAAGCTGCTCACAGCAGCAGGTACTTCCAAGGTAAGAGGGTGTCTTAAAATGAAATGTGTGTTTTTGTGCTAAGACACAACTGAGACTGAGTGAAACCAGGCAGTCTTTCTGGCTCTCATTCCTCCAGTAACACATGTGAGACTCTGGCTTAGACCCTTTTAGTTTCTCTCATCGAGCCTTCCTCGGCTCCTGTCTGCAGGCTTTCTCTTGCATCTTGCCTCTGCTTTCTGTATGTGATCTTTCCAGGCTTACTGAGCCTGCCTCCCTGACATGAGCAATTGTCTTTGATCTGTGACTGTGCTATTTAAATGCTGTAAAATATTTTGAGGTTTATTAATCTTTGCTGTTTCCCCCGCGGTGCTCACAGATGGGTATCTTGTTTCACAGATCAGCATCTCTCATGCTCCCGGGTCAGTCCATGGTAGAGCAGGGGGAGAGTGCAGAGTGCTGCCTGCTCTGCTCTGGGAACCAGCTCCCTGAGCTCAGCCTGCCGTGGGACAGGGGAGGAGAGGGAATCTTCCCCTAGAAACACTGCTTTGCTCCTTCACAGCTTACAGAGCAAGCAGGGATTCTTTTTACATTTTATTTCAGCTGGGCTAGAAATTGCAATAGTCACAGCAGGCTTCCCTCCTTTGCAGCCCTCAGAAGAAATGTTCAGGGACAGGAAGGTCATTTTGGAGTCCTGGGACCGTGTGGAGGTGGAGGGGCCGGAATGGAATGCACAGCATTGGGCTGGCAGCAGGTGAGGTGTGAGGAACTGCCTGGGGCAGTGGAGACACAGTGTGCGTGCAGATTTTACAGTGAGCTCGTGGGGAGTGGGGCAGCATCAGGCTTCAATAGACTAAACCCAAGTTCCTCCACCTGTGGTGCCAGTTTGGACTGGGGTAGTGTACTGCATTGGTAGCTTAAGAGACTGGGCATCCACAGGCTTCTGCACTGTTCTCAAGTAAAGCCTGTTAAGCCTGTGGAAGAGGGAAGTGTTAGATCAATAGCCACGTGTAACACTGGCCCCTCCTGTATTGGTATGAGGTGTTAAGTGTAACTGAGGCTTCCCAAGAAACAAGTACAGACTACAAATTTCCCTTTAGGATTCCTCATCCAGAGCAAACAAAATAGTGCCCCACTGCTCATTCTGAAACATGGAGAAATGCCTTTCTGCTGTACCTTCTGCCTGAAACTGACACAGATCACTGCATCAAGAGACTAATGATGAGAGCCTCTGGCCTGTCCTGCCACACCACATCTGCGCTGAAAAGCCAGTGAGGAGACTGGGAGGTGTGTGGTGGGAGCTTTCTATCCTGTAATATACATCCCAGCCTCTAAAAGCAGTGATTAAGGGAGCAGACCCTCCTCATATGGCTTGCAATGCTCCCAGGTGACCCTCTGTGGTCCCACCCTGCTGAGTGTGTTATTAGTGCCACACCCACTGCACTGAGAGAGACTTGAAGGGTCTAAACTGAGATAGAACTGATAGGAACAGAGCTGAGAGCTGCTGAAGAGTGCATTTCGCTGTGTTCAACACTGCAATCAGGTGTTTTACACTGGCATCCCACTACCTCATCAAGCTAAATAGATAGCTTAAACTCAGCTATAACAGCAGTTGTGATCTCTCTGTGAGGTTTTTCCTTGAAAAAGTCTACTTTTGGAGACGTTTGCAGCCATGCAGAGACCCTTTTTGTCCAAGGTAAGTGGTTTGTGGTATGAGGTGGTGGTGACAGAGTGCACACCCACTTTTCACAAGTGGGATGTGTAATGTGGGATGAGTGGAACAAAGCAGAGTAGGGGAGCAGAGAGTGTGTGTAGCTACTGCAGAACACATGTGTGGAGGGCACAGAGCAGAGATGAGGGCAGTGTGGTGTGTCTGCATGAAGAGCTTGCTAGTGAGACACTCTCCCACAGAAATAAGTTTTTTGCTTCTCCCCAAAGACAGCGAGAACCCCAGTTGTACTTGTCCTTTGGTAGGGAATCACAGGGCTCAGGTCGAGCACCTGTGACATGTGGGTTTCCTGCACTTGTGAACCTCCCCTGGTGGTTTTGTGATTCCTGCTGAATGCTGTGGCTCTGGGAGACAGTGGTCCTTGAGCAGGACATGTTTGTGGGGCCTGAGGCTCATCCCATGGAGTGCTGAGTCTGAGAGAACCATGGCTCAGAGACTGCCCTTGCAAGAGGGTGTGTGTGTGTGTAGGAAGCAGAGCATGGGGTTGGGTGTGCTTTTGGTGCCTATGCTGCCAGGCAGCAAAGCCACTCTGGTTATTTTTGCTGGAATTTTCCTCAGATGGGTTTTTTCCACTGGCTACACCTAACTGCATGGGACTGGAGGGTGGGCCACCAGGTGAGATGGTACCTGCCAGAGTTGTTGCAAAGGTAAGTACAGCTTCCTTGCCTTTTTGGCATCTTGTTTGGGATCAGCAGCCTAAATGTCCTGTGGTCTGCACAGCAGTGATATGTATCATGTATTTTGCTGGGAGCTGCACAGGGGTGGTCTGCACTGCACTGGCTCTCTAGCTTTCCTTCAAGGAGAGTGTGCCCTGGGCTGTGTGACAGGTCTGGGAGTGTCTTTTGGATCAAGCTCTCTGCCCTTCTGTCCATCACTGACCCTTACATTATGCACATTACCCACAGCATCGTACAAAATAGATCTGAAAAGGACCTCAAGAGGGCATCTTCTAGCCTTTTCCATGGCAAAGCTGTACCTGATCTCTGCTTGGGGAAAGGTGTCTGGGAAGAGGCAGTATCTTTTGTGTGACCAGCTGGTACATTTGGAAAGTCAGTCAAATTCTGGGGGCTTGAACCCTTCCAAGAAAAAAAAATTAGCCTTCAAAGCTAAAATCACAGTGGAAATAGTTACCCAGAACTTGTCACCTTGATTAGCACAACTGGGGTACTGGTGGAGAAGTCCTGTCAACAAAGGGAACACAATAATGTCATCAAGTCCTGTGGGAAAGAGGGGGAGAGAACTGCTGTGAAACACTGGAGACTTTCCTGGGAGGAAGGGACCAGGAAAACTGTAATGTCATTAGAACACTATCTGTACTGAGCCCACAGTTAATGACCAGCAGAGGTGCCAACCTTCTGAGGATAGTTTGCAGGTGTCTTCTGAGATCTTGGGATCAGATCCAATGGAATAGTGCTGGGAAAAATAAATCTTGGAAAATAATCTCGGGTAACTGTTTTTGTGCCATTATCAGTTGTTTATATGAGCTCATTCTGAAACAAAGCGGCTATTTGTTTTTACTACACAGCCTTCTGAGAGTGCTTGCTGTAGCTGCAATATATTGTGTTCCTGGGCATGTCCTGTAAAGCCTGCAGGCTGCTGAGGCTCAGCTGCCAGGCACCAGCATTGCTCAGGTTGTGGGGACATCACTGTTGACTGATTCAAATGATGTGGCTTTATCCTTGTTTTGAAACCTCCTGTGATGGTAGTGATGTACCCTCCCTCAGCAGTCAGCTCTAGGGCGTAATTAGCTATATCATTATGGAGTTGGTATTTTTAAAATCTCTCACTTCAGTTTAAGCCTATGATGGCATGTCCTCTCCCTATGGACATGGATAACAGCTTACAGCACTCCTTTTCTCTTTGCAGAAATCTTTTACATATTTGAGGCTTGTTATCACATTTCCCTGAAGACTTTTGTTCTCTCCTTTGAACAACTGCCTTTCATTTGCTCTTTTCTCATGTCCATTTTATTTTCAAGTTGAATGACACCTGTGTAGCTGATTCTGCATCTTGAGATCCCTTTCAACCTTGTACAATATTTTTGTGGGTCTGTGTTTTGTTAGGGTCCCTTGGGCTCTCTCCACTGGGTCTGGGATGTTTTTTAAGTGCATTGCTCTGAAATTAGACCAGTATTGTAGCTGAGGCCTTTCTTGACTGAGAAAAGCAGCAGGGTTATTTCATGTACCTGGTGCATGACACTACTGTCTGTATGATCATGGATTTTTTGCTACAATATTGCTTGTTCATGCCTGCAATTTTGTGTACCATTTTCCAACCAGCTGTGCATTTCCCACATGGAATTTCATCTAGACTATTTTCCTAATTTTCTAATTAAAATGTTACACAAAACTGGAGGTAAAGCCTTGAGAAAGTAAAGGTACAGAACATCTGTTGCCTCTATCTCACACATGAGACCTTGTTGCTCTATCAAAGAGAAGTCAGGTTGCCTTCATGTGGCAGGGCTATTACTTCCAGCCCTTCCTTGCAGATGGATTGTTTGATGATTTCTTTCAAAATTTTTCCAGGAATCGAAGTTATGTTGGCTGGCCTGCAATTTCCTTGGTTTTTCAACCTGTTGAACGTGGTTCAACACTGTATTTGCCCTTTTCTGCTCTTTTAGAACCTCATTTGTCTTCCAGAAATTCCTACAGATAGTTGTTGATGGACCTCCACCTATTCTAAAACATGAAACTTCTGTAGTTTTCATTCTGCTAAGGTGCAGAATAATAAAAGGGTAATAAATTACCCTTCTACTCTGATTTTTTAAATTGCATTAACTTTGTGGTCCTAACGTTATCCTTCTTTTCATGAAGTCTGAACCAACAAAAGCATTAAGCGTTCCTGCTTTAACTCTGTGAGTTGTTGACTATTGTGAAATTCTGTCCCAATTTATACCTCTTTGCTTCCTGAGACAGCTGTGAGCCAAACCCCTGGGATCCCCTGCCTTCTCCTACCCTAATTAGTAGTTTTACAACTCGTTTTGTGCTGACAGCATGTGTGTGTGTGAGAGAGGTCATGAAGGTGAATCTCTTTTTCAGGTGACACCCTCTAGTCTGTTAAGCTACACTTTGGCTTTCTCATTATCTGATTTGGTTATTGTTTTTGTAATTGTGGGAAATATAGCTTCTTGTGACGTGTTCAGGATTTATTAAATTCAATTTACTGTCAAATTTAACTAGACTCACAAGAGAAAATATTTTATAAATTGTGAATCTTAAAATTAGCAGTTATACATACATTATAATATGTAATGTCATTACCAGAACCAGCCAGTTCTGGGTGCTGTGTAGAGAATAAAGAAAACACATAAACCTAACAGAAAACAGATTTTGGTGGAAGAGGGGGAGGGCTGACACGCACTAACAGCTTTGGAAGGGCTTGTGGCGTGTTCAGTGTCATAAAGCAATCTATTAACCTTTTCTCCCTCCTCAGGAGGTGCTGAACTCTTTGGTCTGTCTCTTCCCACCGATGTAGTTATCAAATGTCTCCTGGTTACTGCTGGAACAGTTTCTGTGGAGCAGCCGGCTCTTTCGCTCTGTCCCTCTCTCCTGGTGCTGTTCCTTTGTGCTCATCCACATCATCCTCATGGAGCTGCCATTTCTCCTTTGTATGCTTCGAGCCTCGGAGGAGTCTGTGAATTACCCTAATCGTACCCCTGCGTTAAGATAATTTACATCTGTTCCCTTATCTTGCTGTGTGTTTACAAAACACTGTCTTTCCCAAACTCCCCTTTCATTTGGAGCAAAATCTCACTTGCCAACCCTCTCAAATTACTGAAGTCTCTGTCCTTACAAAGCACTGTTTTTATCCTGCCACTATTTCCTGTTCTTTTTCAGACAAGTACAAACACTCGTTTTGGGCTTCCCTGCCTGTGGTGCTTTCCACCTTCATGGCTTTCCCCAGTTTGTCTCTGTTGATGAGAATTAAACCTCAAGGAGACTTCTTCCCAGTTTTGTTCCTGTCGCTTCTTTCTGCGTTTTTTTTTTTTGTCAGTGCATTCCAGGAACTTGATGCAAGGCGGTGTCTGATGTCTTCCTCTCCCAGAAAATGTGTGAGCAGTTAAAGGTCCCTAATTACCAGCAGGTTCTGTGTTTCAGATGCTCCCAATAAGCCTATGCTTCCGATCTCCCTGGTTTTGTAGCCTAAAGCAGACCCCCAGTGTGCCAGTGTCTGGGCTCCTTCCAGTCTTACGTTACACAGCAGTCTTTATACCTGCCTTTTGTACTACTGACTTTCACCCCCTGCTTTTATGCTGGGCCCCAAGATCATTCAGAGCTTCTTGTGTGATGTTTCTCATCCTCAGATGAGATGATGTTACTTTTCCTCTTTGTCAGCACCATGTTTAACTTTCAACCCCTGGAGCTTGCTTTGCCTCCTGCCACCAGGTCATAAACCCCCTCTCCTCCCACGCTGATGTAATGCCTACATGCAGCAGTCAAACCCTGTGGATTTTTCTTTCAAAAGCTGAATAGATTTGGCTCCTCAAGCTTCACTTTGCCAAAGTCCTGTCATACCTCCTCCTTGGTCCTGTGGCCATGCAGGACAGACTTTTCCATCCCAGAGATACAAGCCTTATATTGTTTTCCTATACGTGTATTATCTTGTGCTTGGCTGAATTAAAGCATGCTTGGTTGGATGGTGGCCATTTAGCCATACAAATTGGATCACAGGATAAATGAAGGCTGTTTTGTTCGTTATTTACTAACCTTCATTTGTGCTATCTGCAAGCTGCCTCTAAGGATCTTGTATTATCCGAATGATTGGTAAAAACACTGCATCCTGTGGGATGGGAAACAAGCAATGGATAGATTTTTGTCTCATTAGCCACTTCTGTCCATCTACTTATTCCAAATTACTTCTATTAATGCAAGTCCTTAAATCAACCTGTAACATCAGTTAGACAGGACTTGATTCTGTACAACATGTGCTGGCTGGTAATTAGCTGAGACATGAATATAATGAATTATTGTTAGATTCTCATATTGTCTTTTAATTACTCTGTCAAGTTCTGCTGTCAGCCTGACTGGCTGTTGGTCCCTAGGTCAGCAAGTCCTGCCGAAGTGCCAGCATGGGGTTAGGGCTCACCTATCCTTCTAGAATTACTTGGCATTCCAAGATTTATTAAAAATTAGCATCAACAGGTCAGAAATCTCCTTAGTGCACTTGGAGGTGCAAATTATCCAGGGTGGGTGATTTAATAGTGTTTATCTAAAGCAGATGTTATCTAATTCATGTCTTGGTCATTAGTAAATGGTGATATATATAATCATGATGAATTCATCATATTTTTTTAATAAATACAGAGTGCCTATATTTATGTTTTTGTAGTTACATTGATAATTTTACCATGTGCACTAAATAACAGCTATGTCTCCTCATTTCCCTTCTTTCCTCTGTATTTTAATTCCCACTCATAACTCAGCAAGACATGAATTTTTCCATCATACTTTTTAAATACTGTATTAATTTTCTATACTTCGTAATTTGCAGTTGATTGCTATTTCTTTAGCATTACAATCATGGGTTATATTATCTTCTGTTATTGCTATCTATACCACTGCATAAGGATGGGTTTCCTGCCAAAATCCCCTTCCAGCATGGTGGTGGAATATGCTGATTTTAGCCATCAACTAAAAGCAAAACAAAAAGAAAACCCAACCAAAATCCCCTTTAAATATTCCTTTGGTTTCTTTTTTTCCAGTATTTTCTTCTCAATAACTTAATTAGATTTTTTTTTTCAGCCTGGAGATGTTGAAGCATCTTGTGTATGTATTTTTGACTGGGATTACGATCCCACTAGCTTTGCTCAAATACAGACTTGAGAAGGTAGATGCCTATGTGGACAGACCAGGAAACTGTGCCTGGTGAGTTCTCAGCATTTTTAGAAACTTCTCTGGCTAATTATGAAATTGTGACATAGCAGCTAATTTTGCTGCAGTTGGAGTATTGCTAGTTTCAGCCCTCCAGCCACCATTCCTGTGTGTTTACTCCTCGTGAAAAAATCCCAGGAGTGGTATTTGCGTGCTGCTGAGGACCTTGCAGCCAGGGATGTGGGACTGTGGCATGCAGGATACATCTGACAGACCAAAGCTTTGTGGCTGGGCTAACTCCTGGAGAAAACAGGGAGGAGAGCAGAAAGGCGTGGCTGGCGAGTCTGGCTTGGCGGGGAGTGGTGGGGATAATCTCTGTGGCTGGACCCTGGCTCCTGCCCCACACTGCTCAGAGGGGGCACTGCCTGCTGCTGGGAACGCAGTTTGCTTCCCAAGGCTTCTTCTCCAGTTGCTCGCTCTAACCCTTTTCCCATCTGTCCGTTCATTTATTATTTACTGCTTTCTCTTGTTCTTTTCTTCGTTAGCTGGTTCCCAGTGCTCCTGCCTCTGGGAAGGGCTGTGTTATAGGGAACACAAGGACAGCAGCAAATACTGCTGCACTGCTTCTCTTCCAGCCCTCCTTGCTGCATGGATGGGACTATGTGGCATGCACAGTTAATTAAACTCTTTAACACTTTTCCAAGTTAAGAAAAGAGTCAAAATCCTGTAAGTAAGAGCCCCTTGAGTCTTGGAGTCCCCCATTCAGCCCATGCTCTGCTTTTTCAGAGGCTCATACTGGGGATGGATTCACGGGGGTGGGAGAGTAATGTGAGAAGCTCTGGATATGCAGGCTTTGTGCAGCTAAAAGTGGTGGGGGAAAAGTGAGGTTACAAGGTGTTCAAAAGAAATTTTGGATCTCTCTTTACTTCATTAAGTTTTATATTGGATTGCTGTGCCAAGAGACACAATCATTGACTTTTTTAAGAAATGAAACCTCCATGAGTTTAAATTTTCTTTTTTTTACTCTGATGAAAAGGTGGCAAAAACAAAGATTTTTTAGGAGAAACTGAAACCAGTTCAAATATAATTCTATTAACTAATTAGGGAAACTCTGGAAGTGGGACTGAGACTCACAGGCCTTTTTTTCTTCTCTTTGCTGGGGCACTCCAAGAATTGGATCACCTGGGGAAAGCATGTTTAAGAAATACCAGATGGTCTCTGCGATGCTCCAGCTGTGGACAATCACTCCCAGCCAGGCAATCTGCCTTGCTGTCGAAGCCCTCTAAAACTGTGCTGCCCATTTGTCATGCTTCTCCAATTGCAGCGCTCTGGATAGCTTCTTTTTTCCTTGTCTGGCTCTTCCTTTCCAGTTTTTATCACCCACCCCCTCCATGAGCTAATGTAGTAACATCCCTTCATTGGCTATAAATCCATTGAAGAGCCATATATAAAATATTACTTTGTTAGGGAAGATTGGGAAACATCTGTTTTTTACCCATAAGAGTCAGTCTCTACTTGTCTCATATGACGATGTGACTATTTATACATTTTTAAGAAAAAGAAGTAGAGAAAATGGGAATCCTAGGAAAAACTTAGTGGAGCCTCTAAATAGAGGAAACTGATTCAGCTCTGGGATTTGTTTGGAGGCTTTTTGGAGAGGTAGGGGGAGCACAGGCCAAGAAATTGCTTAGATGTCTGACAAAGTAGCAGTCATACCAGCTACAGAGAGTCCTTCTGGAAATAATTCAATGTGGTATAAGTTTATAGGTGTTTCCCAACACATACTTGCACAGGAAAACTGTGGGTCTATACCATTATGTATTATCTACTAGACAGAACAGAAACCTGGGAACAGTGACAGTCCTTGGATTAGCAGCAGACTGTAACTGCAGGGATGTGCACATAGAGCAGAAAAAGTGTGTAGCTCTGGAGGCCTTGCATTTAGGTGGCAATGCACCTAATTTATGCACCTAATTTAGGTGGTTTGCCACCAGGGCTTGCTGTCTGAGCCTACTGGAATCAACAACATCTTTTCCAACCTGCTCAGTGCTAATGCCTTGCTGAGCTGTCTGCTTTTCCTCACACATACAGCACTTAATCTGTGTCTCTATCTCCTTGCTGGACAAGGCCATTGGTATCTGTGAGTGCATGTGTGGGGAGAACTGGCTCTGTCACCCCAAGGTTACAGAGATGCCAGAGCTGGATGCTGGGGCTCCATTGTGCCTGCTATGGGGTGTGACAACAGAGTTTGGGTGGATGTCGGGCCTTGGACTGGTGTGGAAAGGCTGTACAAGCAGCCAGGCAGGCTTGGGACACTTGGTTCATGCTACTGGGATGAGCTGTGGAGAAAGATGCTCTGCCAGCTGTGCTGAGGTGACAGGAATAAGAGCAAGTCTGTAAGGAAGGCAACTGGGAGGAAGGATGCTGCTTTGGGTGAGCTGGGTAGGAGGGAGGTTGCACCTCCAGAAGGCTGGCTGTCCTGCTATGTACCTTTTGCCTGACAGGCAGGCACACTGCAAGTCTCTGAGCCCCTCAGCATGTGAATATGGAAGAAGGAAGAGGAGACTTTGTTTTCAGGTGGTTTCAGGATTTGCCACAGCTGCTTTCTGTGCCTTGCAAGGCTGGCATGTAGGAATGAAGTTCTAGAGCTACTAATGATTGATGGTGTTCCACATACAATCATAGAATTGTTTGGGGTAGATGGGCCTTAAAGATGACCTAGTTCCAACCCTCTTGCCTTGGACAGGGACATCTTCCACCAGACCAGGTTACTCAAAGCCCTGTCACACTGGTCTTCTTTCCTGGCTGGATTCCATGCCTTCCCCTGCTCCTTTGCTGCCCAAATGTGAGACTCTCCTCTCCAATTTCCTTTCCTCAGGGTTATGGATTGCCATGTTGGTCTGGACCCAGCTCACCCATGTGAGGTGAGGAATGCCCCAGAAGGGACCTCTTTCCTCCCTCTACCAGCCAGCCTTGCACATCCCACATAAGCTCCATGGTGGATGGCTGCCTGCTGTTCTCAGGCTGGCCAAAACCAAACTCCATGTGTGTCTCCCCTGCTGATCCCTCTCATGCCTTTCTGCAGGGCTGTGGTTGACAGCTGTGTCTTCCCTGTGGACTCATAACAGGCTCATGCAGCTCATTCTCTCCCTCTCCCACACACTGGCTGCTGTGCTGCTGTTCCCTCCTGCCACGCTGGAGCTCAGTCTGTTCTGATGCTTATCTGCCCTCATCACAGCCTTGTGCCCTTCTGCTTAGCTCTTGTAGCTTTTCCTCTTCCAAAATCCTTCTCATCCTCCCTCCCATCGTGAGCCCCCTTTTCTTCCCCCTGCTCAGTTCACTGACCAGCTGTTATTGAGCTGTGCTCCGGCCACCATGGGCACTGGTAAAAGCTCCCCAAACCCCACACAACACGCACCTCCACCTGGTGCAGCTCCCTTGTAGCACTAGGAACAAGCAGAAGGTTATTTTTCCATGGTAAGATATTACACAGATAAGGCTGCTCTCTCTGTAGCAGCTGCTGTATCTTTGTGCTCTCTGTGCCAAAGCCTTTGGTTACCTCACATGGTGTGTCAGGTCTAAAATCTGCTGCTTGACTTTGGCAAGCTCCTGTGACAGCGAGCTCTGTACAGCTCTGAGCTTGGGACTGGCATCTGACAGCTTTACAGGTGAACTAAAGTTCATGTGTTTTGATACTCAGTATAGATTTGGACTTCACAGGACTAAAGAGAAAAGGTTAGATTTGAGGTGGAAGCAGATAAATAAAAAGGAATTTGGGATGTTGCAAAATAGCTTGGTGGTCATGAACCACATGGGCAGAGCAGCAGCTGGAAGGACAGGTGCATCCAGAGCCCTGTAAGGGTCAGTGGGGATGCTCTGACATTGGAAATGGTATTGGGAAGCAGTGCTGGCCACAACGTCCAATTCTCATGCCAATTTTAGCCAAAACACTATATGCTTGGGAAAGATTCAGAAAAGAGCAGTAAATGTAACCAAATCCTGGAAATAGGGTGCTATAGATAAGATTTCACTACTATTCATCTACTTAAGAAAAATTAAGAAGAAAATCATAATGTGCAAATACCAACAAGAGGAAGAAAAAGTTCAAGGGAAATATCTTGAAATATTAGAGAAGAAAGGCAAAAAAGTAAACTATGATTTAGAACCTTGAAGAAATAATGTACAGATTTAAAATGCTGAGAATGGTCCTATATAGGGTTATATCCTTATAACCTGTATAAATGTGTGACATGAGTGTTGTGCCTCCTAGAGAATAGGTGATGGTAGGAATTAAATAGTCCTGTGACCAACATGAATTTGTTAGCCTTTGCTGATAACTTGGGCAATGGGACCTTTCACTCAACTGGAAACAAAGCTGAGCTTGGACTATGGGCTCTGGTTCTCTTCCCACTAAAATATGAGGTGAATTTAGTCCCTGCCTATGCCAGAACCTGCCTGGCCTTGATGTGATGTGCTTCGGTATGAGAAGAAAGATCAAGTTTAGATTATGGTTTTTCGGACAGAGGTGACTGAATTCAGGAAACCTCAGCTACATCTCCTTGCTACAGTCACCCCCAGGGAGGAGCAGATGTGCTGACCAGGACAGCAGAGAGTCTTTGCTCCCTGGCACCAAATCCTTCCCTGAAACAAGATCCAGAGAACCAACTATCTGAAATGTGAGTGCTTCCCCAGGAGGAACCTGTTTGATACAGTAGTCTTTATTTTCCTGCTTTATTTTAAAGCTTGTTCATTCCACCTCCCAAAAAAGATTTAGCAGATATTTCATTGAATAACTCGACCTTGGGTGTCCAAAAGTTCATTTATGATCTTGCTGTATATAAATTTCCAGATATAGGGTTTTGACACAGAAATAGTCATCCTTTGATAGAATGTAACAAATTCAAGTTTCAGAAATTATCCTCTTGAGCCATCTCTGTGGTGTTTGGCATCATGACAAGTAATTAGTCAATCCTGAAATAGTCATCAAGCAGAGAAACAGCTTATTTTATATACTGTTTCTTAGAGAGTTAAATATTTCCACATATTCAGGCTCTGATTGGAGTCTTGGATCCTTTCCAAACCTTCAACCTGTAAAGATATTTGAGAACACCAGGACTTAGGCTCTTTCCAAAAAATGATAGATTTCACTTGAATTTTCACAAATGGAAAACCACAACTCCCCATAGCTGCAAAGAAGCAGCTGTCATACCAGGTACAGAGTATGAGAAAACACTTTCTAAAAGCTTCAGGGACTTCCCATTATCTGGAAGTTTTTAGTGCTCTTAAAATTTGCGAGGAAAACAGCGTTTCTTTTCCTGCACAGCGCTGCCTGAGATAATCGGCTGCACCTGTTTGGAAGCAGCGCTTCACGTTGTTCCCTTACACACACCCTTGCACGTGTTCCTGGTAATTTTTCCTAGAAACTCAAGTGTCAACAAATTGGAGCCCAGCATTGCAACTCTATTCAAAATCCCAAGCTGATGTTTCTGAGCATTTTGCCACGCAAAGTCAGCGATCTAAGTGACTGAATCGACTTTGAAGTTTTGAAGTTGAAATCCTGGGGTGTTGTGATACAGGCAAAATTCTACTGAAGAAATCCAAAGCACCAAATCAATAGCTTCCAAACCTAAAGTTCTGCTTTTTGTTGTTATTTCTGCTCCATCCTTAAAAAAATTAAAAAAAAAAGTGGCAATTTTCCAAATTGGAAATTGACTAACTTTGGGAAGGGTTAATTTTTGTTGTGATTCAACACAGGCATGCACGATGAGAATTTGGGAAATAAGGAGTTAAGTCATGATGATGTAAACCATTGTTTCATGTTTAAAATAATAGCACTTGGATAATTCCAAAGTTGTGGCTTCTGCTTTTATTGGCTGAGAGGTTGCCAAAACATGTGTGTGTTGCTCTGAATTGGTAAATTATTCCTATTTATAGGACAGGTGTCTTCTGATGTCCTGAGTCCAGTGTGTTCTGTAATCCTAGATCCTGTTTTTGATCTGTGTTTAATAATGTGTGACAGAAGGAGATAGAAACCTTGCAGACCAAATCAGGCTCGGAATGTTTTGAGTTTAGCTCTGCCCTGTTCTGTCCACTTGTAACACAGGCTATCTTTCCATCAGGGGCTTGCCCTTCTAAAATTAATTTTTGGACTTCTCTTTTCTTTCTGAAACACGTAGCCTTTGGACTCATTTACATGCAGCCTCCTGAGTGTGCCAGCCTCCTTCTTTCATGTTGACTCAAGAAAAAAAATGCTTTCTCACCTATTTTTAACACAGCTTTTCTAATGCAGAAACTGTAGTGAGTCAATGCTACAGGGAGGGATGTGGTGGCACGAAGAGAGTCAAGGTGTATGTGATGGCAGTCATGAAAATAAACCTTTATTTCCACCAGCATCTAATTTAAACTGTGCTTCCCAGCTGTTGGTTTGGGCTATGCCGTGTCACTGGAAAAGGGTTGGATTAGTAGCAATTAGTTATGTGACTGTCAAAATCACTCTTTTTCATTATTTTGCAAGCTGCTGGTTGAAATGAATTAAGAATCATGGAATGTTTTAGGTTGGAAGGGACTTTTTAAAGGTAATCTTTTCCAATCCACCTGTCATGGGCAAGGACACCTTCCACTAAACTAGGTTGCTCAGAGCCCCTCCACCCTGGTTGTGAACACTTTTAGGGATGGGGCATCCACAATTTTTCTAGGCAAACCGTGCCAGTGTCTCAGCACTCTCATTGTAAATGCAGACAAATCTAGTTATTATGTTGTTGATGCATCTGCTCTGTTCATTGTATTGCATTTAAAAAATAAATTTAAAAAAATATTTAGAAATATGACCAAGCTCCTCTTCTACAGAGGAGTGCCGATCTTGGAGCTGGAGGTTCAAAAGAGACACAGGATATTGATAGAAGAGAGAGAAATGCAGGTTCATGGGGAGGGAATCTCTTGAGATGCCTAATTCAAGGGAAGAGGTGCAGCAGCAACAACAGGGACCAGGATGGAGGGACAGATGGGGTTTCCTGCCATGTCGACTACCCCACAACCCTCTGGTCTGGCCACCACAGAGCCAGGCGTGTTGTTCTGTGTCTGGGATGGAAAAAGTGTGGAGGAGCCCCACCAAGGAATATGTGGCAGGGTGGGTCAGCAGAGCAGTTAGTGAGGAGCAGCTTGCTGTCAGCTGAGGACTGAGGATACCATCATGCCAGAAAAGGAACTGGGTCTGGAGGGAGGTGGAGGGGGCCATGAGAACTGGATGGGAGGCTTGGCTCTCTTTCAAGCAGGTCCTGAAGCCAGATTAGTCCTCTTCGCCAGCTGGTGTGAGACGTTAGGTTTGTGTTATTTCTGGCAGCCCCACGGGGACTGGGAGTAGCTCCATGCCTCGTGTTTCACTTTCTGAGGACAGGACAGTCCAGAAGCAGCACAAGTTTTGCATTCCTGTCCCCAAGAGATGCAAGTGCCAGTCTGCCCTCAGGTAGAAGCTGTGAGGAAAAGAACCCAAACTGCTGTGCCTGTCTTTTGCCTCTGATGCCACCAGCTTCCTCTGCTGGCTGCTCTGGGCTAGTCTGCTCTTCACATGGCCAACTGTCCAGGTTTCCCCAAATATGCTGTCTTGTCTGTCACTGTCTAGCCAGACTTGGGGGAATTCATGTGTCTCCTGGCCTTGCATGCTGCTGTGCGTGCACAGAAACTCTCCACTGCCCCATGTCTGGGAAGCCCAGATGTGTCCACAGATGCAGGAATCCTGAGGGGCTGCCAAATGTCTGGAAATGTAGGATATGCCCCCATGCATAGGAGCCTTGAGCTGTTCCTTGCCTGAAAATCACTGATACTTTTATGTACAAGGGATTGGACACTCAGGGAATTTTGGATGGGCAACTGTACATGTGTGATGTAATTGCTTTAGTGCAGTTGAAGGAAATGCAGGATCTCAAGGAGGAGTTGGTGTGTGTGTCCTGGTATGCCCACAGAGGTTTAGCATTAGGTTTGTTGCACATACGCAGGCTGCTCTGTACAAGCATGCATACTTTGGAAATCCCTGTCAGACTGTCCTAGTACTCTGCACTCCCTTCCTACATGGGACTATTTTCCATCAGGATCAGTAGGAAGGCCCTTTGTGTTGTGGTCTTGCTTTGAGGCAATTCCTTTTTCTGCTTGATCTTTGTGCTTCCTTGCTGGGCTTCTCAGTCCTCTTCCAGCACAGGTCTCCATGGGGATCTGTATCTTTCCATTCCTCTTTGCAGCAGAGAAGAGCAGAGGGTGGGACAGGGCTGCTCCAACGTTTGTCTGATGTGCTGCTCACTTGCACTTGGGACATGGAAGGACTGGAACTGGCGTGGAAGCTGCTGTGTTGGCACTGTGGCTTTTCTGGATGAGGATCCCAAATTTTTGTGACAAGCTGGAGAAGGAAAGGGAGTAAGTTTTAATGGTTTTCCCCAGGTAAAACAACCAAATTCACTGGATTTTACTCTGTGGCATTTTTGTTTTGCTTCTCACTTACAGGGCCATGGTATTTGGTCTTGACTCTGGAAGCAAGTGAACCTGCTCTCCTAGAGCCACTGCTGGGTGTGATGTGGGGTGGATGCCTCCCACCTCTCCTTCCCAGCTGTTGGGTGACATGTCCTGGGTGTGGCTGGTGCAGAAGCTGCCTCATTCCCTGAGCCCCTGTTCTGGAGTGACTGAACTCCCAATACATTCCCTTTTTTCTTCTGGTAAACAGATTTATTCTGGCATTCACCCTTGACCACACACTCCCCCTAGTGAATTCCAGGGTTAAAAAATCATGTACGCTTTTCGTAAGAGCTGCCTCACTTGTCGTTTAATGATTCCACCTCTGAACTTGGACCCTGCTGCTTCACTGGCTGCCTTGACAATATCTCATTTGTCTTTTCCTCTTTTATTTAGTTTTTCCTACATTTTTTGCACATTCTGTAGATTCTCCTGCATTCCAACTGTCTTATATTTTCATGCCTCCTTTTATCTCTCTATTCATCTACCCCAGTATAGACAACAGAAATGCTAAGTCCACATAATCTGTAGAAAGCATGAAGTGGGTTGTTAGACATTTTCCAAACATTACACTTCATGGAAATATTTTCCTGTAAGAAGTAGAAATGAAACAGCTGTCTCCTGCTCTTTCCTGGACTGTTCCTGTGCAGACTCTCCTGCCCTCTGAATTTACAGCACCATTGCTTGATGAGTGTCCAACAGCCAGCTTCAAGCAGTTGTATTTATGATGTGCCAAGCAGTGGTGAAGATGATGGTGTTTATAAGCTTCTCAGATCTATGTGGTGGGATTAATGTACCATGAGACCAGTGCTAAGGCTTCCAGAGTCAGGAGCATTTCACCAGCAGGATTGTCACTAGGAAATCTGGTACAAGTCATGACTGATGACTCATGGCAGACTGTGGGACATGCAGGGATGTTCCTTACTCACACATCCTCCTGCTTGCCCCTTCCTTCTGGCTTTGTGTTTGGCCAAATGGTAAAACCCCTCCAAGCTCCTGCCAGGAGCTGAGTACGTGAAAGAAAGGCATAGGTGCCTCATGTAACCCTGCTTGCTGGATAACAATGGGCAACTGGCTTTTTTTCTTCACTCCCTGGCTTGTTGAAGGTCACCTTCCAGCTGATCTTCCATGGCTGGCCCAAGCATAGAATGGAAGCCCAAAACCCATCCCAAAGCCCTGCTGGGCTCCCTTCTGGATGTGGGCATGGTTCTGCTCCCCCTCCCTAACGTTTTATTCTACTGGCCTGGTGCCTGACCTCAGCACATGGTTGAAGATGTATTGGGTGCTAGAGAGTAACTGTTTCTTGAGTCCTATGGAAATTGATGGGAAGCTTACTGCATTAGTGGAGTTGTCTGAACTGGAAAGGTAAATCAGGGAAAACACAGAAAAAATTTTTGGGCTGGAACAAGCAATCTTTCCTCTTCCTCATGGAGATATGAACACCAGACTTTCTAGACAGAAATGTGAACATTAGTGTTATTGTGAGCAAGCAGAGAGTAAGCTTCTCAGCAGATGATGGAAAAGAGAGAAACAGTGGAATTTTTTACCATCTCCAAACTGAGCAACCGGAAAAAGAGTAGGAAAGACCAGAAATTATTTGAAGATTCACTTCCCTTCAGTGTTTTGCTGGAACTGAGCGAGCAGATATTCACAGGCTGTATTCCAAACCAAGGTTATTTCTTCAGAGCATGCTCTGGCAAAGGAATTTTGGCCACAACCCATTCTCAACCTGCATGACTGGTGATGCCATGGGGAAGAAATTAGCTAACAGCACATCATGGATCTCAGTTTCAGGCAGTCATTAACTGTGCATTCATTATGCTCCTTCTATATAACTCTCCATATTGCAATACACTGCTTTTAGCTTTGACCTTGATAGGATGAAGCAGAACTACTCTTGCCCTTAAATGCTGCTCCATGAGAATTGTGGTGCCTTTGAGCATCAGCAGCAAGGTTGCCTTGCTTCCCAGGAGGATAGAATCACTCATAGGTGCCTGAGAAATCCCTCAGCATGTGTCACCCAAGTGTGCCATGGGGATCTCACAACTTGAGAGCTACTCTGGCATGTGAGCTGATGAGTCACAAGTGCAGCTGGGGAATACTAAAGACTTCAAACAGGAGCACATCTGGATACACACAGAGCACATCTGGTGCATCAGAGTTGCAGTATGTTTGCAGCATCACTAAATTGTATGTCTTGTGTAATGTCAATGTGTCAATTAGCCACTTTCTACCCCTCCTGTACTTTCTGGGGAAACTTTTATCATATTTATGTAAAATAACATTTGGGAAACACCTTCCCTTCTTTGCCTCCCTGACAAGGCTTCCCAGGTCCCTCAGTGTGAGCAGCAGGGATGCTGCATGGAAGGATGAGCTGTGTCAGGACTCCCTGTGAGCACTCCAAGCCTGAATAACTGCTTGTTATTTCATGTGATGTCCAATGCTCAGGTAATCCAGTGGTGTCTCAGAAACATTTGTCAGTGTGTTTTGCTGGGTATCCTAGAGAGCCTCTCATGTCTTTGCCAAGAACTGGTCTGTTTTATCATTTTTCCAGGCATGATACAGCACTTGGCACAGCAGCCCTCCGGGCTTTGCCCTTGCAGAGTCTCCTGAGTTATTCCCTGGGGTGTGGCTGTCCCTGGAAAGGGGGTTTGAAGGTTGACTACTCTTATCAATATTTATCTACATAAAATAAGTGGAAAAAATTAAGTTATGTACCAATACCAAATTCTTCAAAATACGGTATCCATATGCACTTTGAGCATCTTCTATCCCTGTCCACTAATTCAGAGTCTCTTGATGTCTTGGGAAGAAAGGAGGGATGTGGGCTACTCCCTTTTCAACTATGTCTGTCTATATAGGATGATGACTATGGTTTCTTGTACACCTGATCACCTTTCTGGGGCAGTTTGGGGGATTTATGCCATCCTGTGTGTACAGACAGACAGTACTTCTCAAAGTGCACTGGGTACATCAAGATTCCCAGTCTTGGTGGGAGGGTGACTCTTGTTCTTCCAGCACTTGCCACTGGCAGTCGTGTTGTTGCCCAGCCTGTGTTGCCCTGCTGCAGTTTGAGGAGGCTGCAGTGGGAAGAAGTAGGGGGAGGCTGGACTGGGAGCCTTGTGTCTGCCATCAAGCATCTGGATAACACCATCCTTAAGTCCCAAGTGCCTGAAACGAGATGGGTGGCACTTCCACTTGCACATTGTCTGAGCAAAGTGATCATGGATGTAAATATGCACAGTTTGGTTTCAAGTAAGTAGAGAAAAAAATAATTTTCCAAGCTTACATGAATATCAGGGCTGGTTTGACTGGTGATCCAATGATTCCTTGCAGGAAGGTAACACAGATTTTATATTGGGATTGAAATAGATTACTGGGTTTGAACAAACCCGCTCTCAACTGCTATTTAAGAAGATTTTCAAAACTTCCCTGGTCTTGTACTAACAATGTAAATGAAGAAATAAAAAAAGTAAGTGCAAGTATACTGCTAATTTAAAATAAATATTTCACCTTTACTGTTTTAGAGCATTTAGGAACACTACTTTCAGTTGTTTGCTTCCTATATAATAAAAAAAATGCCATTCTTTCTATATCTGTTTCATGATGGGAAAGTTTGTAAGTCACCTTATCTCTATAGGTATCAGGAACATCACACATGGCACTGCCTTAATGTCTTTTTTTCTTGCAATTTCCTGGATTTCCTGCTATGTCTTTGTTGAAGCAAAGCATATTCAACCAGTGGAGAGACTTGTAAGAGAGCCAAATTAATCTTTTCTCCTGAGCTTTGCAAAATAGGTTAAACTAACACACAGTATTCATGGATGTTAAGTTCTGATATGCACATAAAACGTGAGGCTACTGAATTAAGAAAAAACTGCTGTTCACTGTTTCAGCATCTTGCTGCAATTACATTTTTATTTTGTCTGCTATTTTTTGCCAGGCAGAGATTATCAGAAAATTGAAAGTGAGTTTAATACTGAAATATCTGTTTCTGTTTGTGCAAAGCTCAAAGTTCCTTCAACACCCAAATAATGTGAAATTCTCAAGCTGAACTTGAGAGTATGTAATGCAAAGCACATTAACTTACTGGAGACTTGGGCACAGGCGATGTTCTTTGATATGCCCAGCCAACCCCAGTTTCCACTGCTCTCAGTGAATATTTCACAGAATCACAGAATATTCTGAGTTGGATGCTTCATCTGATATGACTAATGAATTTAGCCTTCTGAAAATGCTGGCTTTGCTTCAATGCATGAAAATGCTTGTGCTTTTAAAATTTGATACTAATACTTTGCCTCAGTAAATGCTCATGTGGGACTCCCACAAGTTGCCCCTGTGTCACTGTCACAACTCTACTGATGTATTACCCTGTGTCTAGCTCCTCTTTCCCTATCCTTCAATTTATGACAAGAGCTGCTACCATATAAGTTACTTTATATGTTGGGGTATTAGCAATCATAGAATGGTTTGGGTGGGAAGGGACCTTAAAGATCATCTAGCTGCAACTGCCCTGCTATGAAATCTTTAGGGCACTCATGTCCTGTGAAGAGTCGACCAGACACCTTCAGGTCAACTCCTCATCTCTCCTGAATCTCAACGCTGTGGTCTGTAGCTGAATATCTGCCCTGAGAATGGCCTGTGATGTACAGTCTGAATGAAAAGCAAAAGCCACCTTCTGTAAGAGGTGGATCAAACAGAGGGGCTTTGCATTTTGGCTTCAGTTCTCCCACCACAGAAAATTGATGTTAAGTGGTCATGAGAATCTGTCGGGAAGGAGCCCAGGAGCAGATATCTGCACAGATATGCCTCACTCGTCTTCCTAAGCAGCTCTTTGCCCTTGGTCAAACTAGGCAGTGCCTCTGGATGAGTTGCTCTGATCTCAGGAAGGGGCCTCCAGGACTGGTGCAAGAAAAATTAGTCCCTCCTTTTCTTCCTCTCCCCTCAGAGCTGCATGTATCCCCGTGATTTATGTGACTCTGGATTTTAGCTCATGTTTACCCTGCAGAGAGCCTTATGGCTTCTCTGTATGCCTCAGTGCTTGCCTTAGCACATTGTTCTTGCTGCTGACAGTTGTGCTGGTGGAGGTTTTATCTGGGAAGAAGGGGGGGATGGCAGTGAGGAAGACAGCCCTGAGGAAGAGCTGTCATGCTGTGTGGAGCCAGTGCTGCCGGCTGGGCTTCCTGAGCCTGGGCAGGCAATTCCCATCAGCACTGTGCTCCTCAATGGAAAATGCAGAGACAGAGAAGTGTGTTAATGAGTCAGGAACCAAACAGGTTGAAAATGTTTGGAGCATTTCTGCAGGGACTGGAGAGAGGTAAAAATCTGCTTCCTGCATCCCTGGCTGCTACCACTGGTGAAAGGAAACTGATAACTCAAGTTGAAGAAAATTAAAGCTGAGGGAGGTGAAAGCAGCTCCTTGGATGATGTGGGATACAATCATTGCTCTGCAAAAGCTTAATTGCTGGAGGTAACATGCAGAGTTCTGCAAATGGGAAAGAAAGAAGCACAGGGGTTTGCCAGAGACTCATTCCCATCAGTTTGGTTGCATTTTGTGGCACTTTAGGGAGCAGGAAGAAGATGGATCTTTTGCAAGCCTGTGGAGATCAGCAACTTCCACCCAAGCTGGGAGGAATTCTCCAACTCCCAGTGGACAGAAGAGATTTCTGTGTGAGAGGGGCTTGTGCAGGCTCTGCTGCTGAAAACACATCTTGAAGTAATATGTGACTCTTGATGACACCTCCTCAACACTTAGTAAATTTGACCTTTTCTTTCATGTGCCATTATACTGCCTCACATGGCTGCACAGGCAGCTAGCACATTGAATCCAAATTTTACATTTCCAGGCAAGGAAAATGTGCTCTTTCAAATTGAACAGTGATGCTACCAATGGCTGGCTCGACTTCCCTTCACCTGGGAGGTGGGAGGTCACTTGACAGGAAATCTCGTTCTCTGTCATCCACAATTTGCCATCCTTCACACAAAGGTAGGTTTGGTTTGGTTTACAACCCTTGTGCATGCTGAGCAGTGCAGGTGTTCAGCCCCTCCTAGAAGCATTTTAGCTGTAAGTGCAGTGTATTCGTCCTTGGTGTTGTTAAATAGCTTTTGTAAACACTGTCTGCAAGTGCTCTGATTATAGACGACCTTCCCCTTCTGCTTAGTGTCATCTCATTAATCTATCCATTAGGTGAATAATTCTGGTTTGGGCAACAGAGCAAATATAGAAATTACACAATGAAGCACATTTAATATATTCAAACAACTTTTTCTTAATATAAAGTCAATCATTTGCCATTCATTTTTCATGTTGTGTTGAGTATTTGCAGACCAACACTGGAAACAGGCTGGTAATTTGGTCCTCCTTAATTTTGGCACCTGTGGTTATTTTAGAACTAGAGGCTATTTTCTGTGGCTTTACTGCTCTGTAATTCAATATCCTTTTAGGACCTTAATGCTGCCATTACTAGTAAATTGGCCTCTATTCTGAATAAAACTCTTTATTACATTTGTTTGTTTAATTTTTATTAGAGAAGAGTTACCCAATAACCACAGGGAAGGAATTTCCTAGAAGGTACAGGGGCAGTGCCTGGAATGTCTTTCCCATTATTGCTGGTGTGATCAGGAAAGCCCAAGTCACTCTAGGGATCTGCAGGGTGCAGATGGTTCACTCAGGCTTTTGAGTAGCCAGGCTGATGGTGGTGGTAGCCCCCCTTCCTATAAGTCCCCACTCTGAGTCATGAGCTTGGTTAACTACTCTGTGCACAACTGAGGGCTCAAAGCTCTGTATGTACTTCTCTACTGACACGATTTTCATTTTTCCTTTGAAATTTTTTTTTCTTGGAAAGATAATTATTGACACTTTAATTTCTTCATCCATTTTTGGACTCTTTTCGTTGCTCCTATATCTTGTGTGGTTTTCCTTTGTATTCACCTTAGCAGGAGGAGGATGAGGACTGGAACTGGGGCTCCAAAGGGAGAAGGGGATGATATCTGTGCCCCTTCATTTGTCTTGGCAACTCGGGAAGATGGGATGAGATGGGAGTGAGTAAATCCAGAAAAGTGTTTTCCTTCTCTCTGTGTAACATTTGGTCATACTTTTGCTGGTCTCTAACACACAAAAAATTAGTTCTTGTTCAAGCAGCATATGAGAATGAGCATGCAATGCCTGCCAATGCCAGAGCGCTGCCGAATGCTTCCAGCACAACAAAGAGGTCAGACTTGCTAATTTCCAGCATCTCTGGCTACTGGAAGGGAAAAATCCACCTAAAGCCCATATGTAGTGAAGCTCCTGTTATGTAATTAATGCTCCAGCCGTCTGCTCCCAGAAGTTTCTCTGTTTGCTAAAGAGATGGAGGCCGAGGTTGCTTCTTTAAGATTCTGAGTTATGGTTCTTCTGCAGACTTTTGTAAGTAGTCCAGTATGTTTGCATAATTTCATTTCTATTTCTCTTGTTGCTGTAATAAAAAGTAATCATAGACAACATATCCAAAATCTCCCCTGTAGAGCTGCAGAAATCAGTCATACAAAAGTTAGAAAATACCCAGGCTCATG
The DNA here is from genome assembly GCA_013397375.1 of Toxostoma redivivum. NCBI lineage: Eukaryota > Metazoa > Chordata > Aves > Passeriformes > Mimidae > Toxostoma > Toxostoma redivivum. Next base: position 437,329 of record VXBI01005669.1, on the reverse strand, counting down.
CACCCTTAATTCAGTTCCCTTGCATATATGCATTACAAGAGTATGTGATCATGTAATTAAAAACTATTGGCTTGGCAGGACCTTGGCTTACTCCTTGCACAGAATAAGATAGAGGACTGCAAAAGAGAGGGAATGTTTACTTGTATTTAAGGCACTGGTGAGGGATGTGGGAGAACTGGATCCTAACCCTGGCGCTGTCACAGGATTCCTGTGTGATGCTGGGCAGAGCCAATCCCCCTGCAGCCACAGAGGGTGTTGAACTCCAGTATCAGCAGCTCGTCTATCCTAGAGTTTTGAGTGTTCAACTTTCCATCTAAAAAAACCTGTTAGCACTGGCTATTTGTATAAGATATGAATCTGAATAAACATATGTGCAAACAATTGTAGGGAAAGGATGGAAACCTCTTATCAGAGGTTTTATCCCAGATTATTTCCTTCTGTAGCCACTCCAGAGTCCATGACTGAGGCTGGCTGTTTTCATGTTAGAGCTCTCAAGCTTTAAGGGCTCTCTGTGTCCAATTAAACAGTAGCATATCTCTTGAATATTAACACATTAAAAGCAATATACTTCCAGCAAAGAAATCTGATCCTAATTGGCCCTGGAATATTTTATTTTCCAAACTGAGCTGTGAGCCATTAAGCTTCCTTTTTTTAAGACTAAGCAAACATTACATTCTTAGGGGAAAGTCAGCCCAAGGAATGGGGAAAAATAGACTTTCAGACCATACCTGTCAATCTTCTATTTTCCAGTGTTTTGCCCAGAAACAGGCACAGGAACTAATTGACTTCTACCCCTTCTGTCTTTTTTTCCCCTTAACATAGTGACTCAAATTAAAACAAAGATAAAATTCCAGGGGAAGCTGGCATTAATCAGGATTTGGATTAAATTAAATTAAGCTCTTTTTATTGAACTCAGCAGTATTAGTTATTAAAACCAGAAGGACTTTCCCAACTAGTGTAAAAAAGCAAACAATGACTCATACTGTGGCATAGATTTTATTGGGAAATTAAAATGCTCATTTTCTCTTGTTCTTTCCTTTTTCCGTCTTTTTTTTTTTTTTTCCCTAACTTCAGACAAACACATGTAAACAACTGCTGGTGAGCCCACACTTGCAGACCCTTAGCCTGAAGCCACGCTGTCATTGCTGGCACTGATCTGGCTCTGCTCATGGTGGCACCCAATGGTGACAGTGAAATTGCTTATCCAGAAACTGCTTCCACAGGTCTCCTGTGCCCTTGTTATCAAAGGGTCAGTTTTGAAGAGTTGCAGATAATTAAGCTACCTTTAGCAGTTCATAGAGGACAGGTTGTGCCCCGGCAAAAAGAGCACAACAAGCATAATCCTTCTGTAAGATGGGAGATGTGGGTAACTATAAACCAGTCATTTTCACTTTGATAATGAGGAAGATACTAGAACAAATTATGAACCAATTTAAAAACACTTCCAGGATGATAAGATGACAAGAAACATTGGTTTAACCTAGGCTAGAACAAATTTATTTTCAAGAACAAATTTGTTTTCCTTTTTGACAGCCATTGATCTGGGAAGGTAATAGTAGCTCTGATATATTTTGACTGTGAGGTAGTACTTGTCTCTAAAGCAAACCAAGGACACATGGTTTGGATGAAATAATAACAAAATAGGTGAAAAAATTATATTCAAAGAAATAAATACCTCTAATTGTCTGTCAAACTAGGAAGAGAATTCATGCAGAAAGCCTCAAGGGCCAAGTCCAGTGTTGTTCAATAGTTTCATTAACTTATTTCATTCCTTCCATTCCGATTTAATTTAGAGGGGTTGCAAACAAGATCATATCCATTGTTGATTCTCTGTGGCACGTAAGTGTTTGTCAATGAAGACACCTGAGAATAAGGAAGATCAGTGGGTGAGGATGTGCAGCTCTCCCCACTATTAGGGTGAGGGTAATGTGAAAAGCTGAAGTTACTGATCTGGAGTTGTCCAGATTTAACTCCTCCTTCCACGCCCAACACAGAAATAAATTACTTAAAGGGCTTGGAAATTAAGAAAACAGCATAAATTGATAGCTCTTCACCAGTCAGCTCTATTGCTTTGCAGATTCAAAGATAAAAAGCTTTGAACACAACACAGCTGGACTGAAGCACTGGAAAATTTAGCTGTAGATTGATTGGTTGAAAAATATGTATTTCCCTTGGATGCTGGGCAGTTTTACGTTACCAAAGCAGTGGCCTTGCATAGATGTAAGGTGTTTCAACATGGCTGAGGTAGAAGCAACTCTGGGAGCACAAAAGTCCACTACGAGATTGCGGACAATGCTTCTGTGGGCAATGCCTGATTTTTCATTGTCCTTTTGGACTGTTCGTGGCCAGTTCATACTGCAATACCTTTTAGCTGAGCAAGAACTAGGCAGAGTCTTGTAGTGTCGTGCTGCAGAGAAGCATGCCTGGCCAAAAGCCACCTTTGTGTATCTGCTGCTCTGGGGTAGTGCTCACTCAGGTGTCCCAAGCGTGTACATGAAAAAGGAAAATATTTAAGAATCCACAAAGCCTAGGAACATGTGGCACCTTGCGTCTGGATTTCGTTTAAGGGAATTAAGAGCTGATCCTTAGCTGGAATATGAATCAGATCTGATTGTGTCTGTGTTGTCTAAAAGGTTGAGTGGTGTGCATGGGCTGGAGCTCAATCTAATGTGGAAAAGTTTGATCTGGAGCTCTGTTTAATTTAATATTTGACTATTCTACCTATTTTAGTTCTGACGCAAAGTTCAGTGTTCCTTCTCGTCAGCAGTTGTTTGTATTAGTGGAGGACATATGTGAACCAGAGGAGAAGGACCTTCATGCATCCAGATCTCAGCAAGTCCAGCAGAAATTCATTATTGTGCTCTAATATGTTATTTCTGTTGTTAGAGGGACTGGAGGAGCTTTCCCTTCACCCTGCTGCTGTGATGGAGAGGGAGTGGAAATTAATATCCTGCAACATCCCATCAAATCCCCAAATGCATTCATAGCACTAAGTTAGTAATCCATAGTTTTACTAGGTTTTAAACTTCTAATATACTTCAGATATTTTACGTGCTTCAGTAAGTCTATTGTGCTATATTAAATACATGTTAAAGAAAAGTTCCATGATTAGTTTTAGTACCTTTTGATATCTAAATAAACACTGACTGAATAAGAATATCTGTATCAAAGCAAAAATTTTCAGAGTGGTTCAAAGAAATACAATTTAATGCCTCTAATAGAATTTGTTTTAATGGGAAACTTCTCTCATTACAATCAATCTTGACTGTTAAGGTCACTAGGCACTAATACAATAATCTTGTCTGTTTTGCATAATAACATTGAACAAAAAATCTTATTTAGAAATTTCTGCTTTAAACTCACAGCTTCTGGTTGAACCAGAGCCGATTTTAATAAAATTTTCCATTCTTGCCTTAAAAAGATAACATGTGATGGAGAATCATCCACAATGCAGATAAATTGTTCCAATGATTAACTGCCTTCACTGTATGTATGTATAAAAAGGAGGCTTCTTTCTAATGCATACATTTGTCTTGCTTCATTCTGTCTCTGAAAGCTGCCCTGGCTTTGATAAATTAAAATGCAACTTATAATTACAAAAAAAAAGTCTTTTTAAGGTATTCCGGTGCTTAAGAGTTGATTGGCATGCTATCTGTCACTAGAATAAATTTAATAGCTTCAAGTTCTTTGGTATCGCGCTGCAGAGTCATTATGCCAGCATTTCTAGGAGCAAAGCCATCTTCATTCATCTGCAAATTTCCCCTTGCTATAGCCAGATTGAAAGCCTGCATTTTCTGCCCCAAGGAAATCAAAGTGAATAAGAAAGTGAGAGTTATTTTTTTTTCAAACTAAATATGTGAATATATAATCTGTAAGCTCTTTATTTTCGTGACATTTTGAAATTTTCCAGTGTGCTGTGTGTGGCAATTAGGCTCAAATACAGAAAATATCAGCCTCCAGGAGTTTTGCTTCCTGGGTTTTTGCCTACAGAGCTCCCTTAGGTCCCAGGTGTCTTGCAGGTGTCAGGGGACCATGGTGGCTGTACAGAATCCTCTCATACAGGAAGCTCCACATGCCCTAGCAGGTTAAATTCATTTTTATAAGTTTGAGAAATGGATCAGGACTTGCCTCTGACCCATAGGGAAGGTTCAGTGGTGAAAAAACTGAGGCTGGAAAATGCAGCAGGGCAAGCAGTTGTTGAGAGGAAGGAGCTGGTGCAGTGCTGAGCAGTCTAGATATTAAAAAAAAAGTCCAATTATAATATTACACCTCTCCTTAGCCTACACTTTTCCACCTCCAACCCCCCTGTTTTCCCACTGCTCCTGTATTTGTGTTCTTCTTCTCTTCATGAAAACAATATTAAGCTCGACAATACAGCCCTGTCACAGACAGCACTGCAGCAGGCTCTCCTGGGAGGCACCCTGTGAGGCCAACAAAATATTGCTCAGGATAAGCACCCTGGTCCTAACTTCATCATCTGGGGTACCGTGATTTGTCTTCACGGCCATGTGAGTGATGATGGCAGAGTATGCTTGGTACCAAATCACATGAAATTTTTGCTGGAAGCAGCCAGGACCTTGAATGGATGCATTGCCCAGCTACCGGTGGTTCAGGTTTGATTATGACCAAACCTTTCCAGTGTAGTTGTAGGCACAGACCTTGACCTCTCTAGCACCCACAAACAAAATTTTTATGAACCTCCAAAAGACTGGTCTATTTTACAGCACCACTCTCTCTCTGCTATTGTCCTCCAGTTATAAGTTGCACTATAAATCCTAATTTATAAATGGCACATTTTCCCAAATAACAGGCTTAAAGCAGTAATGAGGGCGATGGCAAGTCTCATTTGAGTGTTCACCTTCAGCCTTCCCTCCCAGGGACTGCTTCTCTGTCCCTGAGAGGGATGTCCTGCATCTCTTCCCTTTAACAGAGAGCCTGGGCAGGAGAGTTGCCTGGAATTGCCAGTGCATCACCTAAAGCTGATGGTGCATTTCTTCCTACTCATTAATATCAGAGTCCAGGGAATCCATCCTGCCTTGTACCACCCTCAGAGCCCTTCTGGTAATGAGCTCCTCTGCCTAATTACATATGGTGGGAGGGAAGCTCACTGGCTGCATGAGTTGATATTTCCACCTTGTGATTTCCTAGCTCTGCTGTTCCCTTTGCCATGAGGGGCAGAGACCAAAGTTCCCATGTCCTGCTCAGCTCCACAAGCCCCTGTCTCTGCACCTCTGTGGCTGGTGCTGAGGCTGGACACATTCCTCTGGCTCATCCCACATAAAGCAGGGCTCTGCTGTGGAAACCTTCCCAAGCTGTTTCGTACACATGCCAAGAATTAATTTAACTTTTCTGCTGTCGTCTTATCTTTTTGCCTCAGTCATCTTCTGGCTCTACGGACTCTGGCAGCCTTCCTCCTTTTGATGTGTTTGAAAAAAGCTTTTATTAGTTTTAAAGGCTTTAGTAAGTTGTTTCTTAAAATCTTTTTTATTTGCTTTATTATGCTCTTACATTTAATTTGCCAGAGTTTATGCTTTTTCTGAGGGTTATTTTGTGGGTCTTTTTCCCTGGCGATCTGTGTGGACCTCAGAGGGAAAAAAGACTGTTCCTCACACTGCTACGAGATTGTTCTTGGGGATTTTTTTCCTACATAAATGTCCCAACCTGCCCTTTTTTCCTTGTGATCAAAGTCTGCATCCAGAAATCTTTTCTAACTGTAGCACCTCTTCCTTTTCCATTCCCAGTCAGGATCCCAAGGAGCCAGTGCAGTGCAGAAAAATGTGCAATTACAAGAGGACTCCAGTGTCACCTCATGGGGTGCAGAAATGCATCCTGGCTACAGTAACACACCCTGCCATAGCCACATCTTTAGCCTGCTTTCTCCGTGCTGAAAAGTGACCAGGAGGGTGATTTAGTGCAATGCCTGGATGTGGAGGTTACTCCATAAGCAAACCCTCAGTCATTATTTCTGTTGATATGGGCAGATCAGGGATGTGTTCCTCTGATGGTGCCGAAGGCTCAGTCACCTTTCAGGAAAACTCTTCAGTGAAAACCATGTGATGGGCACCATGCACACCAATCCCATGCAACCAGAAGGCATTTGGTGGCTGTGTCTACAGATGCTTTGTCCCAAAGCTGACCCCACAGTGGGACAGGGCCAGACAGGCTCCTGGCTGAGAGCAAGAAGTGCTGCTGTCACCACCCACACCCACCACTGTCACGGGGTGGCTGGGGCAGAAGATCAGCAGGAACTTCTTGTGAGCACAGCACAGTCAGCCTCCAGCAGTATCAGCTGTGTCTCCTCCCCACTCCTGGCCTCCAATCTCCTCCTTGATGTGATTTTCTCTTCTCAGCCCAGGACTGTGTATCTGCAGAATTCAATCCTCTGCTGTATCAATGCAGGAATGCCTCCATCACCAAGGTGGTGATGCCTAATTTAGGTCATATCCATCCCCTCTTGCATATCTGGCCGGTAATCTGGACACAGGTTATCTTAACCTCAGCAGAAGCCCACGTCTGAGCTAGCTGTGCCCGTCTCCAGGCACCAGCCCTGGTTTAATTTACTGATGTAAGGTTTCTTGATGTGTAAGTACATATTGCTAATTGTTAATATTTAAGTGCATCTCCTCTTTCCTTCCAAAGATAATTATTCTGCCATTTCCTCAGCCTTCTTTGAATGAACCTCTAGTAGTTTCTCGATTCATGCATGACATTTGATTACCTTTTCATAGGCACATTGTACTTAACTGTAAGGGTTATTAATGTCTATAAAATTACCCAGCCCTGAAATGCAGTGAAAATGCAATGAAAGCTTTAGCTTCAGTGAATTCTAGAGAGTGTGAATTCCAGCAAAGGGCTGTGTGTCACGTAGCCATGTGTTCCCTTGGGGTAATCACATCCCAAACCCCAGAAATGGTCACAGCCACTGCTTTAAAAAGCTCATGTGTGAGTTACCTCATGCACTTGGGCTGCTCACATTGCCTTTGCACCAGAAAAGTACATGTGCTTTTCTCCTTGTTGAACTTGTTAGTGCCCTGAGCAGTTTATAGAAACAACCTAGATTGGTTGTTGTTAGTGGTTCTCCTGCAGTCCCTCTGTCCTTGTGCAAGAGCACAGCAAGGCTGAGCTTCTGCTAAGTGAATTAGCCAGCTTCAAAGCCAGCTGTTTTTCAGCAGCAGAGCTGGTGGATGGTCTTTTTATTAGTGTTCACATCACATTTAAGCTGCTTTAAAATGGCAGATTTAAGTTCCAGAAACATGAGGTTTAAGAAGTTTATGCTTTGCAGAAATGCTTACTGAGACCTTGGAGAGCAGATCCATGCTGGTGGCTTTTGTAGGCTTGGAGCAGCGCCATGTGCTTTGGCACACAGTGGCATTAGTGCTGCCTCCTGCCTGTCTGCATGGCTCTGAAGCTTGGAGGTGCCTGGGGGTGGGGACCCCTCCATGTCATGGGTTCCCTGAAGTGACTCCTGAGGGAAGAGAGCCTCCAACACCATAATTCAGTGCCAGCCACTTCAGCACCGTTTGGTTTCATGCTGTTTGGATTGTCGACTCTTGACATGTGAGCACAGTTCTCTGGCAACCTTCTCCTGAGGCACTGGCGGAGTCCTACTCCCACTGACAGGATCTATGAACAGAAAGTTAAACACAGCCTGTGTTAGGGCTGAGACTTGAGCTCCCACGAGTTTCTGTCACTGGGAAGAGTTTCTCTCACTGAATGGACAGGGTGGTGGGAGAGATGAGGAGGAGAATAAGCACTAGGTGTTATGGCATGTCCTCACTTCAGCTTGCTGCAGGAAAAGACAAATGGACTGTGTGCACCCTGGGGATTTAGCTGCCACAGTGCATCTCTCATCCCAGCAGATGTGCAGGCTTCGACTTGCTCAGCATCCAAGTGTCTCGGAGAGAAGCTAACTAGAGACAGACATGAAACTTTATATGCTCAGAAATAAGCTGAGCATCACATGAAAAAGAGTGTTCCTCCCAGGGCAGTCCAGGTGTGATGGTATTTGGGATAATTATGATAGGATGGAGAGTCTTGGGGCTGGTGCTTGCAGTGATGGCTAAGGGGCTGCTTGTGCACATAGGAGCTGTTCCAGTTCCCCTGGATTATGATACACACGTGGGGGGGGAAGGAGGGGATATCATATTCTGAGGATACCAGCAAGGTTTTATGTCAAGTAAAAGCAAGGTTTTACTTCAAGTAACTTAATGAGTGACAGACAGGTACAAGCCTTTGGCAGCATTATAGAGGGCAAAAGGATGACAGCTAGTGAAAATATTCATACCCCAGAAAGCCTGGGAGAAAATGAAGGGATATTGGAGGCTAGATACAAATAGAAACCTCATGCTTAGGAAAAAGCTGTGCTTGCTCAGCTGGAGAAAGCTAATTCCTAGGTATCTGTTTGTGCACTGCAAGCATCACCCGCAGAAGTTCATGCCTGTCAGGATGTTGGTGCCTCCTGGTGTCTGCAGGAAGTTTCTGTTCAAGCAGTGTGGAGGCAGACACCTTCCGTTCTTTGGCTGTGTGAGGTTCTCATTGTAACATTAGTGCTTTCTTTAATTAAAAGTCATGATTGAAATTAAAATTGCTGTTCTGTCTCTACTGACACTGATGATTTTGAAATCTCTTCGTGTCCCAAGTGCTTCCCTATGCTGCTGAGGAAGAACTGTGCCAGGGACCCCAGGGTCTGCTCCATTCGTAGCCCTCACACCCACTCTGCATAAGAAATGCACATAAAACCATCCCTGGATCTCTTTATTTCATGGTGCTTGCCCTCTGCTTTAAAATAAGGAAGGCACATAACTGCTGTTTTGTGACTTACTGATTTCATACCTGTTTCTTAAGTGGCTTCTTTAGGAGGTCCAAGAGAACCTGCAAAAGCTTTTGTGATGTAACAAGTGCCTCGTGACCCCTGAATCTTAAACACCCTCTCTGCTATCATGTTACTTGTTAAGCAACTCGGCTAATCTTTTCCAGGAAAGATGTTTCCCATAATCTGCCAAATCATGTTACTTTCTTAATGACTAAGTCCTTGCAATTAAGTGGGGAGGTTGGCCAGAGTTAAGTTGGAAAATGCTGTCAAATAAAAGATGTACAGAAATGATAATGACACAGTTATCATTGGGGTGTGGCCTTGGCAGGGACAGGCCCCCCAAGTTTCTGTGCAGGATGGACAGAGCAGTGTGCTTGCAGCTCATCTGACATGACTTATCTGGGATGTAGGGTGGGTGGGGTTAGTGGTGAAGAGCCTTGAGCTCAGGTTTAGCACTAAGCAGGGCTTAAGTGACAAGTTATTTCATTAAGCTGCCTAACCCCGTGTTACAATGGTAGGGTGACACTATGAAATAAGAAAATGCATCATCATTTTAAAAGCAGGTTTGCCCTGAAGTTTGCAGTATCTTGGAGATCTGAGCTTGATTTATCAGTCACTGACACTCTCCCAGGACTAAAGTGCAGCATATTGGCTTCTCCAGTTCTTCAAACTGCTACTCACAGCAGAAATGTGCGACCTGGTCCTCTTCTAACTTCTTCCCCCCATTTACCCAGCCCAGGTTCCCCTAAGTGAGTGTTGGAACATCATGAGTGCCATATCATCTCATCTCCTGTTCATGTGGAGATCTGCCCATTTTTGTCTCCCCTTAGCTCTGGTTCCCTCATTAATGTTTCTGCTATATACCATCATGAGACAGGGATAATTGTGTGAGTCATAAATTACTATCTGCTCTGGGAATTGTGAAGTGTGTATTTAAATGCCCAAGAATCTCATCTCATAGTTGATATCTTTATTCACATGTTGACAGCTCATGATAGCCCAGTTACTCCAGCTGCCCCTCGTTTGAGGCTCCCAAAACCTTACATCATTGCTTTCACCCTATCCCAGGAAACATTTAATGCTTCACTGAGTGGGCAGAAATATAAAAGTGGATCATTTGTTTTCCATTTAAGAAAAAAAATTAAAATCTGATGCTTTTTACTATTGAGTAAAATTCAGATTTCTGAGTTCAATGAAGGTGGCTCTAGGAGGTACATTTGGCTGTGTGGGACAACAGCTTCAGTGATGTGATGACCTTTTCTGAGCTTTGTATGGATTGAGGTTTTTTTCAAGGACACTTTCTCTGCACTGATGTGTGACTCGTGTGAACAGGAATGGCTCTTTGGGTGTTGCTGTAAGTGGAAGCTTAGGCCCTCTACAGGACAGAGTTTGGTGCAATCTCCATGCTCCCCTGCTTTTCCCTCATCACTGAGAATTGTCTTTACTCTTTACTTCTTCTTCCCTGGGCTGTCCATGCACTGAGACTGATATTGAACTCATTCGATTTGCTGTTTCACCTGGATGAATGAAGGTGGTGGAGGGGAGGGAACTCTACTGGGTACCAAGAAGTATTGGGTCCTTCCTGTGAAGGAGCCTTCACAAATTTGGGCAGTTCAGTGTATCAAAAAACAACTAAAATGTGACTTGATTTGTGTGGTCTCACGAAAAAAAAACCATAAAAATATACTGCAAGGTCACTTGATCTAATGACTAGAGGCAGAACAAGAGTCAGGGTCTGGAAGCCAAACCCAAAGAATTCCAATTAGAACTGGGACACAAATATTTAGCCAGCTACATAAACTACCTAAGGAAAAGAAAAAAAAAGGTGGTTTCTCTTAATCTTGTAATACTTTATATTCAGTCTGGCTGCCTTTATAGAAACTATAGTTCAGCCAAATTTGAGTTATTTGGCTCAGCACATGTATATGTGCGTGAAATACTGTAGTGTGTGATGCACAGGAGGTCAGACAAGGTGATCTGATGGTTCCTCCTCCTTCAGAGCCTCTACAAAGTTTTAGTGTGGGCAGGATGGGACCAGTTAAGGTGTGAGGCTATGACTCTATCTATATTCTTCTGGGATTAGCAGAGGGTCAGCGTGTGACCCTGCCTCCTGTTCCTCTGATCTCAAAGAGGATGCTCTGAAGAGAAGCTGAAGGTTTGCAAGCCATCTATAAAAGTGAATTCCCATGTTTTTGGGTATTTTTTCAGCCAGCACTTAAGCCATGCATGTTCCAGCCCACATATGAGTTTGAAATTCTCCATCATGTTTTCATTATTTGTTTAAAAATGGCAATTGTCAAGATCTCATTTGCTCTAATTACCTGATATTATAGGGCTTTAGAGCACCTCTTTACACTCTCCAGAATGTACCCTTGGGATATGACAAGTCTGAGTTGTGCAGCAGATGCTTTCAGAAGAAAGTTGTTGGCATGAGTGGCTGAAAATAGAAGCTTGTTTACAAGGCTGGTTTTGCATTATCAGCTGTAGTGCTCCAATAATTAAGGCTGTGAACCTAATTAGCTCAACACTCCATAATTCTCTTCTGTCTCTCCAGAGGCTTGTCTCTTTACAGCTCTGTACTGCTTTAGCTTGTGCTGGGAACATCTTTATCCCAGGGCAGCTGCATTCACACAAGTACCACCTCAACTGCCATGAATCCTGTGCTTCTTTTTCAAGTGCACAAACCCTCCAAAACATGGGCTTTCTAGAGAGCCCACCCTGGGACTGTTTGGCTGCTTTTATTAAAACCATACAGGCAGAAGTACTGATCTCTCCTGAAGCATCGGCAGAACTGAATGATGCCATTGTTACTACTGATTGAGAGGGTGCTTTTACACTGGCTTCAAACTTATGTCTGTTCTTAAGTGGAAAATGTTTTTTAATGCTGAATAATGTAGTAACATTTCTGGCCAGCACAGCCTTTTTGACAATGAAACATTGCCACGCACTTGAGAGCAGCTCATAGCTGCTGCTTTCACCTCTCCCATCTGGGTTAGGTGTCTTCTGGGCAGGTCTGAGCCTGTGCATGGGATGGTGTTCTCTCCATCCCTGACCCAAAGTGTTCTTCAGTGACACCCCTGCAGCATGCCAAGCACATCCCATGGCTGAGATCACCCTGTCCCTGGGCATTGTCTTCTGTATATTTCCTGATGCTCAGAGCCAACCCACACACAACTGGGAGATGTTTTCCTTCTTAGCTGTGTGAGTTTCAGCTGTTCTGACTATCCCTGTGTGTGTCCTTCCTGTTTGGACAGACACTTGATACATACACCTCAAATGGAAAGGGCTGGACATGATTAAACACACCGTCTGGCCACAGGCATAGCTTTTTCACTTATCTTCCCCACGAAGCAAACCTGAGGGGTTGTAATGACATTTAGAGTTTATTGTGCAAGGTATTGAGTAATCCTTTTACTGTTTTAGATGCAGAGAGACAAGTAAGGTGCTCCATGCTGACATGCTGTGCCTGCCTGGTTTGTGGCTTAGACTTTCTGTGCTAACGCTGAGGTACTTTCTATTTCTGCAGAAATACCTTGGCATAAAAATATCAAACCTTCTTGATTTATTTGGAGTTAAAGTTGGTATGTTAACTGATGAGGTCTATCAAAATACTTACATTTTTTTAATTCGCTGAACTCCTAGTATAACTGATGTTCCAAGGAGAGCTGATGTTCCAAGTTATTAGCATGCAACATTGACATCTCCCTTTAATTACAGGTTTGTGATGAAAGCCTGTCTCCCAGCGGGTGTGTAACTCTAGAACCTGCAGTGGTTCCTGGAATGTGATTAACAGCTCTGAATCAAGGCAGGATTGTTCCCTTGGACATACTGGCTTTGCCTGGGGCAATGCCATTCCCGCAGTGTATCCCACCTCACTGCTGCTCGAATGCAAGTGCAAATCCATGTTTGCTTCACTCTTTTAAAAATGGTGCCTGCATGGTACAGATGCCTTCAAAGTCAAGGTAAAAGCAAATGCTGATGTGCTGGGTTTCAGGAGCCCCATTGTTAAATGATTACATGTGATACAATTGGCAGAACATCAGCCACTAAACCAAATGCACTCACACTCCTTTCTTCCTTAGCGTTGTCCACACTCACTGGGCTTCCTGTTGCACACTGCCAGTCAGCACAAGGCTGGGCAGAGTGGCATTGTTCCCATCAGGACAGTGGGGAATGGGACTAACCTTTTTATCTTCCATGTTGTCTTTCATTCTGGTTCACAAATGATCCAGTGAGTTAATTGCTAGCAGAGGAAGAGGGTAGGGAAGAACCATATGCAGAAAAGGAGAGGCATATTTTCATCTGGGACTGAGACAAGGACAGGAGCTGTGAAGAGTGGTAACACAGAGACCCTCTGGCCGTGCAGGGGGAAATGTTTATGATGGATCTGTGGAACTGCAGAGCTGGCTGGCCAAGCAGAGCCACAAGGGCAAGTCCAGAGCTGTTATGCAGAGAGCATAAAGGCAAAATCTGCCACACTTATAATGGATAATTTATGATGTAACCTGCACAGAAACAGAGCCTCTCCATTTTGTGAAACAGAATGTCCTCTAGAAAATATTTGCACTTAGCTATTACACACAGATACAAGGAAATTCTTTCAGGAGGGTTTGAGTCTAATAAAATGGGAATGTGTGACCTGGCCTGCATCATTATTTGCCCAGTTTTATCCTTTTGTTATTATTTCCAAATGTGGAATTCTCATTCCTTACAGTTCTGCAGGTGAAGCTAGGCCAACAAAAAACAACGGTCTCCCACAGTTACAGGGAACACCTATTAGGGCTGTAGGGAATCTAGCAGTGCAGGCCAGCATCCAGAATGGCACATGTTCCCAGGAACTGTGCAAATGTCCCTGTGAGCACCCAGGAGCCCCATATGAGTACAGAGGTGCTGATTGGTGTGGTCAGACCCCCACAGAGCTGGGTCATGTTTGCTCTCATCCCTCCTCTATGATCAGATGGGGTGCCTTGGCCAAAAGAGAGCAGCCTTTGGCTCTGATGTTCTGGGATGCAACAGCTTACAGATGGCACCGTCCCCTCCTCTTCCAGGACGTAAATCCTCTGGGATGGAGGCTGGGCTATCTCTACGTGCTTGTGTTGGACTGTTGGTCCTTGCATGACGCAGAAGGCAGAGCTATTGTAAGCACACCACTGGCAAGCTCCAGGATTTTTTTCTGCTCTAATGTTTATGATTTTACCTACCAAAAGGTCTTCTTTTATAAAATGTGAATGTTCCCACTTCTACGCCTGCCAGATATTACAACTGGGAGAGCTGGATCCTTCAAGTGTGTCCTTGTTTCTAGTTATAAAACCAAATTTGGACACCAGCATACAATATTTGCAAAGGGGTTTCCGCTGGTTTTGTGGCACAGACGTGGCAGGTCCCAACACTTGGTGTTAGCTGGTGGTCAGTGAGGTTATGGGCTGCAGTAGAGTCACGGCTAGCACAGCGTGGGGACACTGAGGCTACAGGATGAGGAGCAATTAGGATGAATGCAATGACTATTTCCCAGAATGTAAACAGCCTTGCAGTTTAATGGCTCTATTTACGTTGATGGAGATCAGGAAACACACTTTGTTATTTTAGTCTGAATAAGCTCATGCAGATGGTAAGCAGAAGCAACGTGTTTGGAATTTCTGGTGTTCTCTGACAAGCCAGGTCGCACATGAGTGTGTTAACCTTGCCTTTGAAAAGCTCTTGATTTTTATCAGCTTGCTTACCAAACTGTCACAACAAGGCATCAAACCACAGAAGACTCAAACGCTGATATGAGAAATATGCAAGTTCTTGGTAGTGGAAGAGGAATAGGAGCTTTCTGCTATTTTTAAAATGCAGCAACAAGCCATCTTTTTTCTACAAACCTTGGAGTGAGCTGCTGAGTGGAGAGACAGGGCTACAGGAAGATGTTCCATGTGACAAATTGCTCCTCGCTCCCACCACTTCCAGCCCCTGCAGATGTGCGGAGTGGGATCTGTCAAGTTGCTCAAAAAAAAAACATTTTTATTCTATCATTTATGGGCACCAGTGAGTTCCCTCTTCCTCCCAGGCAGAGGCTTCTTGGGTCAGCTCCCCACGAGCTGGTGCTGCAACTGCGAGAGCCGAACGAGTTAAGCTGTGCTCGCCGTTCCAAGTAGGAGCGAAGAGCCATTGCAAAATGTTTTTCCCCCTGTTGGCTCTGCATGTTGTTTTAAAATTAAATTGGTTCTGGTTAGCAAACAAGAACAGGACAGCAAAATTAAATTTTCTGAGGAATGTTGTGAATCTTGTGTGAAAAATAAACCCCAAAATATTTTTTTCCTCCCGCACTCTTTGGCTTGCCTTTGTCCCCTCTTTGCCTGCCATGTCTCCCACTCTGCTCCCTCCATGGATGTGTTGGTGGGTGGCAAGGCTGGTGTCCTTATGCCGAGGTGCTGTGGAGAGCAGGAGTAGGAGTTAATGGGAACTGGGATGTCATGGCTTGGCCATGGAAAATTATTTCTTGTCCCCTTCTGCTTATTGTCTCACATCTTCCTTCCTTGCTCCTTTGTTCTTGCTGGGCTCCCAAACCATGCTGTAGCTGAGGGACATTGCTGCTCCCTCTCTGGCAGATCAGTGCTGTGCAGGTCTGGAGAGTACCTTGGACATGTAGAGGACACAGTATTCATTTCAGAGGCAGAACTGGACCTATGAAGCGTAACTCAGACCCGTGCTGATGACTACTGCTGGCCATCTGCAACATTTCAGTCTTGCTGGAGTTTAGCACAGACTGCATTGGAGGAGCTACACCCACATAGGGTTGTGATGGACAGCACAGATTTCTCCCTGTCTGCTTCCATCTTTCTTATTTATTTATTTGTGTGCAGATGGAAAATCTTTGACACAAATTGGCACTCCTCAGATTCTGTTCCTTTGGAAAGCTTCTGCAGCTCTTAAAAGCTTCTCCTCCATTTGGTCAGCCCTGCAGGCATTCACTGTGCACTTCATAAGTCATTTCTTTAGTCATTGCCTCAGTATTGTGTCAAGTCTTCTTGGATCTTTATTTGTAATTTGGCATGAGTCTGTTCTGAGGGTTCAGCAGACTGTCACTGTTTTATGTGAGCTAGAACTTCTTGCTTTCAGACCTTTGGGTGGCACAGCAGGTTACTCTGAGATGAGTTTCATCATATTCATTGTGCATGTGATGTTCCAGGGCTGTCATTGTGTCCTGGCTCTTACTATTGCTTTTATTTGGGAAATAAGCCTCCTGATGCCTTGTTTCTTTGCTGCCCTGTGCCACTGATTCCTGGAGGTGTGGTTGTGCTCTTCACTAGGTATCTCCTCTTGGCCAGTGCTGGAGAAGAGAGTCTCAAACAGTCCTCCAACATGATGTGGAGGAATTACATGGGCTCACCTGGCTGGCAAAGACAGAGTGTCAGACAACAGGTCTGAGAGATTTAATGTCTCTTGGGAGGCAGCATGAGTCTGCTGAAATGTTGCTTCTAGGTGGCACATGAGGATGGGTGCCTTGTCCCTGTGAGCAGTGTTTTCTGGAGAAGGGCTGTGTGTTGGACCTCTTGCCTGGAACAGGGCTGGCTTGGGCAGCCAGGGAGCACTCCTCCCTCACCATCAGACCATTAGAATAAATAAAACAGCTCCTCTCATACTGGATGAAATCAAGTCTTCTGGATCACGGCCTAAACACGGTCAACAGCTCCTCTGGGCCCTTGAGCTGCCAATAGCTTGCACCTCCTAGTGAGTCTGTCCTTGGGAAGGAGCCATTAGAGGCTAAGGAAACTTCGCAGATCTCCATCCTTTGAGAAGTGGGGAATCATCACTGATAGGACTTGCAGCACCTCTTGTGTCTGGAAATGGAATACACAGGAAACACAGTGGTTAAAACCCAGCACTGGTGCAATGTCCCAGGCAACGCCTTCCTGGAGCATGGTTATCAACAGCATTTCCAAAACTCTTCCAGGGCACTGTGGAGGCTGGGTTGCCCTTCTTCTCTGTCTTTGTGGTGCTTAGATTGTATTTGAGTGAAGAGTTTTCCAGATCCTCTGATAGCTATGGGTTTATGATATCTTTGCCATCCCAGGACTTGTCAGCACTGGAGGAGTACCAGTAAAATTCACATGAAAGAAATAATTATCAACTAGGGCCTGACAGAGCAGTTCAATAAATTTCCTCCTGCTGCTGCCACCTCTTCTAGCACAAATGCTGCCTTTGTGCCTTTCTTACCTGGATGCCCAAAAGTGCTCTAGAAAGATAGAGCCTGTTTCTATACATATGTGCATAAAATATTTCACATTCCTCCTTTAATCACTAGAGATATCTACTTCATTGCCATCAGTCTTTGTGATCAAAGCTGCTGTGTTGCACAGCAGCACATCACCACCAGATCTGGTCAGTGCTGCTGGGAAGAGACTGAGGCTTCCCGAGTTTGCTGCTTTCATCCTGGGCACCCTCTGTCTCTCTGTTTTTTCTCCAGGAGGTAATCCTAGTGTCTGACTTGTCCTCCTGGTGTCCAGATGCTTGCCCTGTTTGTCCCCCTGGTGCTGACATAGCACAAGATCATGTGGAACCCTTGGTCTGTGGTTTGAGTTTTTATAATTTTATTCTATCACCTCTCTTTAAATAGGAATTTCTTATGCTAAAGTTTCAGACTGAGGGTTTGAAGAGATGACCTGAAATCTGAGCGAGAATCTGTTGAGTCATTTCTGAGTGCTGTGAGCATATTTCTCAGTTCACAACGTGGAGCATTTGTCAGCTGTACAATAATGCACAACAAGCCACATTTTGCAGGATAAGGCTTCCAACATCTACAGTCTCAGCAGTAAATGGGGCAAGGTCATTGCTAATCTGGAAAGTAAATGCTTTTGAAGTATTTTCTCTCAGAACAAGACTTAGTCTTTTTTTCCAGCTGCTAACACCTTCCTTCCTGCTCAGAGCAAGCCTATAACCTTCCTCAGACACAGAAAATTTTCTGTTCTACACTGTTGGAAGCTTTCATCCCTCCTTTGGTGTATCCCTTTAATCTCCCCTAGCATGCCATGGTGTGTCCATCTGCCTTTCACTGAGCTCACCTTTTCTTGCACTTCCCTCTCCTAATGCTGCCCACATGGTTCCCATTGACCGAAGGTGGGAGCCAGTGGGCATATCCCATAAGTAATCTGAGTCGATGGGATTTTCAGGTAGAATTATTTAATTAGAGACTACCAAGCAGTATGGGGGGCAATTTATTTTAACAAGTAGATTTTAATATTTTCCATGAATTTATTTTTCAGCAGAGATTATGCCATATCCAGAAATAAAACCATTTACTTAACCAGTGAGATAGTCAGTTAAACCCTGAGCAATTATGCTTTTTCAGATCAACCTTTATCCCCAAGAATTGTCTCAGAAGGCTGTCTCCTTTGGCTGGGGGCAGAATCCCTTTCAGAGGTCTAACTGTGGTTATTTGTTTAGCTGAGTTAGTTGAAAAGTCTGACAAGTATATTGCAAAAACCTCAGATCCCTCTCCCAGAAGGCAAGCCAATGACACCATTAGCTTAAACCAGCACCTCATATACTTGATTTTAATATGACTCTTTAGTTGCAGAGTTTGATGTATTTTCAGTTGAAGGATTTGTGTTTCAGTAGTAAGAGGGGAGCAGGAGGGAAGGCAGTGCTGTAGGTCACTCAGCAGTTGGGTACACATATTAAAAGCCATGCAGAGGATCTGCTCAAGAAAAGAGCTGATGTCTGACATTAAATCCATTCTGTGAGTGGAGTACCTCACAGCCTTTTGCTGTGTGTTTAGCTGAGTCCCACACACCATGAGTGAGTTGTGCTCTCCTCTGCCTCTTCTGCCTATGTGGCTCCCTCTGTTTTTGACAGCCACCTCTAGGCATGATACCATTAATGGATGATACTTTGGAGCTGCCAGGACAGCAGCTCCAACCAGTGTTGTGTGGCAGCAGTGCATGCAAGGTGATTGCTGTGAAATTTAACATCCATCCCATCCAAGTCCATATACCTGCAGTGTTGATCCACAGGACTGGGCTGGCTTTGGGTTACTGTCCAGGAATATAAAGAGGTCTGGAGCTTCCAGGGAGTTTACCCAAGGCTCCTTGGACACTTACACCACTATGAGTCATGCCTGTTCCTCCCTGCTCACCTTGAAAGAATGAACCTGCTCAGGTGATACCTCCATTGCACTCCATTGCACAAGCTGAGGGTATTGGGGATGCATCTGTGCTCTGCGAGTAAAGCAATAAATACAATCTCCATGTACCAGGAGTAAAACCACTTCAGCAAAATACAGAATTATTGTAAGAGGTCATGCTATTAGTGGCAAAATTCTGGGTGAAAAATGCAGAAAAGGTATTTATTGAATACATATGAATCTTTTGTATTTGGCAAAACAATTTGACACAGACTTCGTAGTGACTATTAAGCACTTCTGTGGTTTAGGTTTCCTAAGTGGTCTTTCATTTGCTCTGTTCCTTCTTCAGATCTGCTGCTCTTTCACACTTCAGATTAATGTAACTAACAGTCATGTCACAGTTAATTGTCTCAATGAAAACTAAAGGAAAGAGCTGTTTCTCTGTCAGTATGTTGCTTATGCTTTTGCACTGAGTTACCAATTGATATTTTCCTCTTTTTTCCTCTTATTTGTATGTATTTGCAGGGTATTTTCCTGCTGTTCTTTCTGCTGCTCTCTCCCCTGACCCACAGCACAGCTGTTGCCTCTCCATGTCTCACTTGTTGGGAAATGCTGTCTTAAACTCCCTTCCCCAGAGATCCTCTTGACCTGTGCCCTGAATTTGTTCAAATTCGCTTTTTTGGAAATACATTATATTTAATCCATTTTTCTTATTCCTTCACTGCCTTAAATTGCTGGGATTTTGTTTTGTAACCACTTGCACTCAGATTTACTTCAATTTTTGGACTATTAATCTACTTTCTATATCAATAGTATTCAAGTAATAAACATCCCCTCCCCTGTTACTTTCCCTTCTCCAGCTCATCATTCCAACAGCTTGGAGTGTCTGGGACCTGTCCTGCTCTGTCTTTAGCAGATAACATGGTAATTAAAATTATCAGTTCCTACCAACTCTAGTTATTTTGGCTGCTTACTCAGACACTCAAAAAGACAGCTCTGTGAGACATCTTCTGTGCTCCTTTTATTTTTCTTGGTCCCTGGAGTCATGCACAGAGTCTGTTTCTCACCTCTCTTTGAGCCCTAAAATATTCTTCATACAAAAAACCCCAATCAACCCTCCTATTTCCTTCTTCTGTTTCCTAAGCAGGTGACATCGTTTCACATCAGCATTCCCCTCCAACAGTCTTTCCATGAAGCATGTGTGAGGCTAATTGCTGTAGTTGTTTAAATGTGTCTTGTTTGTTCTCATGGCACTTATGTGCAGACAAGGCTGCTTTGGCTCTGCAGCTGGTGAAGAGGAGAAGGAGTCTGAGCAGACCTGTCCTCTCACAGCAAATCAATTAGTTAATGAGATCCTAAATGCCCCACATAGCAGGGATTTGTTGACAGAGCTTGGTAAGGCTTGTAGGACAGCAAAGAGCCAAAGAATTGATTGGAAGCTTGGAACATCTTGCATTACTGTGAAGATGCTGAAGACCTGCAACAGATACAGCTTAACGGAAATGTGTTTAGAGGAGGCTTGACCTTAATCTTGAGCTGTCCACAAGAAACAAAAACCTAGCAGGACAGGAGTATAGCAAGATCCAGTCACTACTAAGCCAAAACAGGTAAGTTTAGAGTCAAAGCCAGGTGCCTATTTTGACCATGGATGCTAAATAACTGCAAGATGTCACACAGGAGTAGGCTGATTTCCATAATCACAGCAGATTTTAAGCTGACAGTGGGTACCTTTATAAAATATCTGATCTGTCCTGCTGAGGCACTGGGTTTGACTTGTGCACTCCACATGTGTGTCCCAGGCTGTCTGGTGCAGGACATCATGCTAACGATGCTGGCCTTTTCCAGCCATTCATCTGTGCCTCCAAAATCAGGTTCAGACTCCACCCTGTGGGCTTGGGTACAAAATTCCCCCAAAGATTAGCCGGGGAGAGCTCCTGCCAAACCGGGTCCCTCCAGCTGAGCCATATCTGTGAGCCCAGAGGAGCAGAGAGAGCCAGGGCCAGTTCCTTAAATATTTTACAGATTAAGACCCTGGTGTGGGATCTGTGGGAATCAGTGGAGCTCTGACCCCCATGGGTTGTGGTCCTTGCTGCAGCATTTGCAGTCTGAGCTGGTAACTGCCATGTTCCTCACCCACAACTCTTGGTCAGTCACTGTTGTGTTCAAATGCAGCCACACTCAGCACTGCAGACAAGCCCTCTGACATTATCCGAGTGCAGCTGGAGGCATCTATTTTGGCCTTGAAAATGCCTCTTTCTTGGCAGAGCTCTGTGTTTATTATAATGCTGTCTGTAATGTGCAAAAGTACATTTCTGTTTTAACTTCCTTCTTTATGTACTAAAGAGTGTGGTTTTAATTAAGGATTTCAGATTGAAACATTTCCGGTTTTATGTGTTGTTTTTTTGGTTGGGGTTTTGGGTGTTCTTTTTTTTTTTTTTTAAAGACAGTTTTCAGTTAAAATGTTTCAGAGTTTTGAAAAATACCAGATGCCCAGCTCACAAAGTGTGCAGAGAGCTGTAGTCACTCCCTCTTCCTCCCAGGGAAGCCAGCTGCTCCACAGAGTAGGAACAGCCAGGGATGGCTGATGGCAAGAATGGGGTCAGCAGGCAGGAGAGGATGAGGAGAGGATGTGCCAGGGCCAGGACACAAGATTTCAGCAGCCTCCTTGCACGATAGGAAACACTGACTCAGATCCTCAAAATAAATCCACCTGACTTTTGTGGATTCTGGGTTTGCTTCCTTAGGGATTGTAAGAGGAGATGGCCAGATCCCTGTTTAGCAGCAGAGTGTTTTTGCTGCAGCACCCGACATTGGGGGACTTCAGGTGTGCCCCTGCCATCCCTGGCCACCAGCTGCTGTCCCCACCCATGGGAAAGGCAGTCAAACAACTTGTAAACTGGTCGTTCTGCTGCACATCAACTGCTTAAAAGGAATAATACAAACAAGCCAGATTTTAACTCTTCTGGTAGTAGAAGAGCTCAAAAACATCTTATAAAGGCACCCCAATTTTTTGAAAACAGCAGGCAACAAAAATTATGTTAAAACCAAGTTTCTTGAGCCAGTCCCATGATTTTTGTGAGTTTGACTCATGATTTTTGAATGTTGGGGTTTGGCAACACTAAAGCCCTCAGTTTGAATTTGTTCCCGATGTGATAGTTCAGCCTCCTCGCATGACTGATCAATGTCACTCTGTTCTGGAGCAGCCAGAGATCTGGGGGGTGGGAGGCAAAGGGCCTGGTACAAGGTTCAGTTCCTCCATGGCTCCAGGGATGCTATGGGGTGGATCTGGCTTGCATCCCTGCGTAAGGCTCTTCTGAATCAAGCTGTGTGTCTGCCACATGACAGCAGTTTAGGCAGCAAAAAATGGAGTATGGGAGCTGCTGGCTGGGCTGAAGGGGATTGGTGAGGTAGATGCACAGCCTACCTGGGCTAAGCATTTTTCTGAGATTAAATGAACATGTTAAAAGCATGCTTTGTACCTGTGCATCTTTCAATCCTATTTAGCCATGCAGCATCTGCACAGGGTGTTGTTCAGCCTGTGCTGCCCAGCTCGCTTTTTGCAGGGAAGTGCTGAAAACATCTCCCTCTTGCTGCACTGTTAGTGCTTCAGGTGCTGCTAGAAAAAGTATTTCTAAAGAAAACCTCTGCCTTGTAATTGTGGCAGCTTGAAAGAACAACATGGATGCATTTTGCCTGAGCAGCAAGTGATGCATGGAGTTGGGTAAGTTCCCATCATGGCTGTTGTCACCTGCCCTACAGCTGGCAGGAGGAGGTGAGCGTGGGGACAGGCACGGTACAGTTCTTGCCTTCTTGCTCTGCCTTGTGTTACAACATCCAGCTGAACAGCGAGCTATGGCATTATCTGGTACGTACCTCTGTGGGTTTGGGCCGCACAGGGCTTCCCATGCCTGAGAGCTCAGACACAGTCACAGGAGGTCCCCCTCCATGTGGCTAGGGAGCAGCCCTGTGCAAGGACCAAGTCACCTCTCCTGGCAGCACAGAAATGGCTCATGTTTGGACCTGAAGCCAGCTTTAAACTCTATCGCCATTCTCCTATCTGTGGGTAATGCTCTGCAGCTGCCCAGGTACCCCTGCCTCAATGCTCTCCATCCCAATGAGACTCACAGCCCTGTCCTCCCTGTGAGGTGGCCAGGGAGGGTGTTTAGTCCTCCCATCAGCCATCCCTGTCCATCTCTAGCTGCCTGCCATTTGGGAGCTTGCTGAGTGCTTGAGGAGCTGACCACTTCTTACCTATTTGGGAATGCTTTTAAATTGTTCCAGAAACTGCTGTTTGTTGATAAATCACGGTGATTGCAGAGAAGCATTTTAACTAAACCATGTAAAAGAAGGAATGAGCTGCAGCGCAGCACTGCCAGCTGTCATTGGGTTTAGAAACACACATCATAGATTTTGTTGCTTTTCAGACAGCTGCGCTTATAGCTGTTCTTATAGCCATATAAAACAGTTATGCTGTCAGCAAAGGTCTGGCAGTGGAGCTGGCTTATGTCTGTAGCCATGTTCCCAAGCCTGGCAGGTTTGCTCCCTCTATGTGCATAGGTAAAGCCTGGAGGAAGGCAGCTCTGTGGGATGGGGTAACCTGTCCCCAGACTCACAGCTTAGCACAGGGTAAAGAGCAAAACTCTGGGCTGTGCCCACCATCTGTGCAGGGTATGGTGCTGACAGGGCTCGTCTCCAGCACCCCTGGTCATTAGGAATGGATAGTTCCCACACTGAGAAGGGGTTTTGGAGAGTTCTACATCAAGCCTGATGTTTCTGCTCTGGAGTCTGGCTAACTGCAGGTCAGGTTCACAACCTACAGCCTGTTCTAGCAGTATTCACAGATCAGGCCCTGTCTGCTGTGGGCCATCCTATTTGGACTTTGAAGCTAAAGCTGAGAGTCACAGAGATGGGAATTAGATTTTTAAAATTTCCTCAAGAGCAAGAAAATACTGCTATCAAATTTGAAGCTTTTCACAGGGTCAATATATAGCTTTTGATAAAACTTCATCCTCTGCTCCTTTTCCTGTGTAAAAGACAGCTTTAAATGCCTGGACAAGATAATATTTGAATACTTTCTGCTCATTTTATTTGCATTCCTTTATCCAAAATGGAATGACTCAAGCGAGCTGCTGACTTGACTCACTGTGTACACGCTGCTTCCCACCAATCCCTTGTGCAAGCGGTGGCAGTGAGACGGAACTGCCACGCAGGCTGTCACCATCTCTTGACAGAACAAGCTGCCTCCCACAGGGGCCCCAAGGGCACCCAGAAGTCCAGGCACTGCTGAGCGCTGAGGATGCTGAGGAGCTGTACCCAGGTTTTCCCTGGAGAAATTTCCATGGCTCAAATCCAGTGATCTGGGGTGGCCAAGAAGATGTAGAAGAACAGGTGGTGCTCAGAGTCTTATTTTCCCTTGCTCTGTTGTTCTGCTCCACTCAAACATGTAGCACTCTCCCTGCTCACCTCCATTTCCCTCTGAAACTTCAGAAGATGCTGGATTCATCCTGATCCAAAAGGGAAAATACCTTAAGTTATGCAGCAGGAGAACACAGCTTTCTTAGATGTAATATGATCCTGGTTTCTTCCCAGACACCAGACCTGGAACAGAGGGTTTGGAAATTGCCCCTCTGGCCATTATCTGAGCTTTACAGCACTTGGAGATTGAACCCAGATCCCACATCTCTTCTGAAGCTCCATGTCAATTTACACTTGTTCCTAGAAACCATTACTGTCCTGTGAGCTCTTTACCACACGAGGATTGAAAACAGAGCTATTCTGCTCATTTGAGCTCTCTCTTTTCATGAAGGCAGAGCTCAGGGCTCATTCTTTTTTCTCACCCTTTGAGGATTAAGCCCAATCCTGACTGTTATCCAACCTTGATACCATTTACACACTGAACCCAATGCCTATGGCTTTTATCTGAGCCCTTAGAGCATTTGGAAACAGGCCATGCCCCTTGTCTGGTATCAAAAGAATTATATTAATTTGGGATTCATTCCACAAAATGAGGCTGTCAGCCAGACTCCTTAGCAATTGGATATTGAACCCAGACCTCATGGTTGTCTTCCAAGTTATATGCCAGCTGGGAACTCAGCCCACAATCCATGGCTGCCAGCCAAGCTCCTTATTGGCGAGAGATTGACACCAAGCCCCCAGACTGCTATTTCTGTGCGGCGATGTTAAGGACTGAACCTTGCTCACGTGGTCAGCATAATCACCTCTGCGCTGGCAGTGAAATGAAAAATCTAGTTAAAAACTTGAATGAATATTGAGGGTCAATGTTCAGCTGCTTAAAGACCAGGGATGATGACAATTCCCTTGGAAAAAGGCCCCCTTGATACTCCAAGGGGAATAGCCCCAGATCCCCCATCTGTCCTCCAGCTGGATATAAAATCCAGGTTCTCATTAACACACACTGCACAGCATTTCTTTGCTGGCTGGCAGTATTAAAGCCAGTTCCTCCAGCTTTCAGGTATTCCTCGGATGGGATTAAACAAGATCCCTTTTCTATAGCACCATTAGGCTCTGCCAAAGCACTTCTTGTCACTCAGAGCAGACCTCCAACGTTGCACCTCACCTTGGAGCAATAGGAGAGCCTGGCAGGTAAAGGAGAGCAAGGGACAGTTCTGAAAACCTCAATTCTCTTTGGAGGGCATTAGGAGCCTAACCAGGTAGAGAGATCATTTCAGGTGAAATGTGTATTTGAGGCAAACAATTTTTTCCCTCCAGCCATCAATTTTGCCCAGGAATTCTTCAGCATCTTTATACAGGGTGGTTTTACTGCATGGCAAAGTACTTCAGAAAACCAAATTAAAACCAAACAGCTTCCCAGCTGGGATGGTCGTCATTAGAATGCAGTTTCCAGCAACTGTGTGGGTTTCTTGGTAGCCTTGAAATCTCTAAAATTCTCATTAAGCAACAACTTTGAGGGAATGGCTTAGCATGCAGCTACAATAGGAAAATCTTCCCATGATCCGGTGGGTCAAGCTGGATATTTTAGTGCATACAGACAGTGTGGGATTGTTGCTTTGCCTCTGAACTTGCAGTGATGGTGAAGGCTGATCTTTGGTGCTCTAACTGTTCAGACTGTGGATGGGGGCTTTCTGGTTGCCTTGTCTGACACCCTGTCATGTCTGGGGATGCAGTCCATTGGAAGATTTCAAGCCAGTGTTGCAGAAGTGTCCCATGGGTCTGGAGTTACTCTAATTGTCTGTTGCATATCTTCTGATTAATATTTTTTGCTAAGAAAACATCAAGTCTTTGCCACACACAAGTGGTTTTATCAGGATTTTCAAAGCAAGAGAGATAGAGCAAATGGGATTCAGCTGACCAATTTGGTGCCAATTTGTTTGTAAATAAATTTTCCATGTACCCACTTGGTTTCTTCAGTAAGTGGGAATATCTTTCTTTTTCCATTCACTGCTCTGACCAGCCATCTTACTCATCTCTAGTCTGAACAGCCTGTACTGCTCTTTCTGCCTCTCCCTGTAAAGTTCTCTTTGGGCTTCTCATTGCCAGGTCTTTCCCAATCCCATTGCTCTGCTATCTCCTCTGGGGTGCTCAAGGGGCAGGGGATGCTGCTGGTTTCAGTGCTGGCACCAGGAGCTGTGTGCAGGGACACTCCAGCCTTGGTCAGAATTTATGGAGAATTCAGAGTTGAGCAATATTTGTGATTAGTTGAAATCGTTATTTCTAGAGCTACATTTCTTTGCTTTACCCACTGAAGGGTTCATCTGTTGTTCATTGGATTGGTCTCTCAGCTAACTTGTGGATTTGGGAATTGTGCTGTGTGCTGCCCACTCCATTCTCAGTTCTTGTCTCACCCTCCTTGGTGCTTGCATACTCTGTATATGCATACATCTGTACTAGAGATGGATGGTGGGGATAGAGGGGGAATAGGCTCTTCTTTCCCATCCTTCTGGTTGCCTTCCCAGAGGTATAAAAGCCCCTGACACACCATGCCATGTCCTGCCACCCCTCAGCCCAGTGACTGATCCCAGCTTCCATCTCAGTGTACACATGAATTTCCACTCTTCATGCTAAACTCTGCCAAAGCAAAATTCCTGAAGCAGAATAAAAGATGTGGAAGACTTTCAAATCCAGGGATTCTTGAACTGTCCCTCTTACCCAACAGCGGTCAATACTGTGCTCTTTATAGAGTCTCTAGTATAATGTTTAATTCAGTAACTACAACTGGAAAGTCTTTCCAATTATTTTAAACTGCCAGAGATATTTTAATGTGCCTCAGATTTTGTGTTGGCATGCTATAGAGTTAAGTACCATCCATCTTTCAGAGAACATTAAAATTTAGCCTTGTATAAAAAGAAGAAAAATGGGAAAGAATTCCAAAGGACGTACTTGTCCCTTGAACCCCGCCATCATTTGTGGTTTCACAGACACCTTCTGCATTTTGAAATTATTTGTCTCTCTCTCTGTGCAGGGTATGAGATCAATACAAGCAGCTAAAAGCTTTAATTTCTGTGCAGAGCTTCATCTGAGGGCAGGACTGGGAGCAGATCTTCACTGGTAGCGACCCAGCCATGTGCCTTGTGGGCTGTATTCACTCCCTAGATGAGTTGAAGCCTCTGCAACCAACGATGTAAAAGTTTGAGAAATCACAAATATCTTCTGATTTAATTTTTGTGTCAGGGCTAAGTGGCCTCTGTCTCTGTTTGTCCCAAGCCCACCAAGGCATCCACCCTAGTGAGATCCCCCCACTAACATTGCTGCTGGGTGTAAGGGGATAGAGCAGGGGGCTTTGCTGCCTTGGGCTGCCTCACTTCACTTTTGAGCATCATAAATGGAAGAAGGTGACTCTCAGCACACTTGCACAACTTTTTCTTTTTTTTCATGATTCCTTCTTGCTGAGCTCAAGTGGCACATGAGAGCTGAGCATGTG
The DNA here is from genome assembly GCA_013397375.1 of Toxostoma redivivum. Taxonomy (NCBI): domain Eukaryota; kingdom Metazoa; phylum Chordata; class Aves; order Passeriformes; family Mimidae; genus Toxostoma; species Toxostoma redivivum. The sequence goes on along the minus strand of VXBI01005669.1, from coordinate 409,516 downwards.
CATCTCTGCACTGGGCAGAGGGGGAGAAGGAGCAGGGAGAACATCTTATAAATCTAGTCCTGCTCTATTAAGATTCATTCTGGTACGACAATGGCTTTTTCTATTTAAGTGCTTTGTGAAAGCCTTGCCTAATGATCTGTTAGCTGGGGAAAGGTTAAATTCCTGTATGATTTTCTTTGTTTGATGAAGAAAAAACAGTGCAATTATCCTGAATTCAAAGTGAGTTTTAGCCAGCTGTTAATAATACTGCGATTCTTCATGTTCTCATTACTCAAAAGTAATGTTGCCATCCCTAGTCATGGCAGTAAAACATTTATAGCATTTTCTTATGGCCTTATTTGTACATATGGAGGACTGGACATTACTCAAAGTCTTCTAAATAGGCTTTTTTTCTTTGTGCTTTAGCCATCCATAGAGCCATTTGGTTTGAAAAAGACCTCTAAGATCATTCAGTCCAACCATTATCCTAATACTGCCAACTCTATCACTAAACTATGTCCCTAAGTGCCATACCTACACATCTTTTAAATATCTCCAGGGGTAGTGATTCGACCACTTCCCTGGAAAAGCGGTTCCAATGCTTGATAATGCTTTCAGTGAAGAAATTTTTTCTTGTATCCAACCTAAATGTCCCCTGGCACAACTTAAGGCTCTTTCCTCTTGTCCTATCCCTTGTTGCTTAGGAAAAGAAGCCAATCCCCACCTTGCTACAACTTTCTCTCAGGCAGTTGGTAGAGAGTGATAAGGTCTCCTCTGAGCCTCCTTTTCTCCAGTCTGGATACCACCAGCTCCTTCATCTTCTCCTCACAAGGCTTGTGCTCCAAACCCTTCACTAGCTTTTTTGTCCCTCTCTGGACATGCTCCAGCACTTCTACATCTTTCTTATAGTGAAGGGCCCAAAACTGAACAGAACACTCAGGGTGCAGCATCACCAGTGCTGAGTACAGGGGACCAATCACTGCCCTGGTCCCACAGGCCACATTGTTGCTGATACAAGCCAGGATGCCATTGGCCTCCTTGGCCACTTAAGCACACTGCTGTCATACACTGATGGAATTCTTGTCATCTAACTGCAGCTGTCTGCAATGAAGTGTCCAGTTTTTAAGGCAGCCATCTCAGAGGTGAGAGACATGCCTTGTAACCACTAATTAGGTAGCTTGTGCAAACTGATCATCAAGGCTCTGCCAGGGTTACTGGACTGGTGCTTCCAAGTTTGCACTATCCCAAGATAGTTGCCAAGTATAATGGAGGAAAGTGGATTTGGTACCTGCTAGTCTTGATATCAAGAGCAGCCATTTAAACAATCTGGTGTGATGCACAGATAGGTTTATTAGTACTTTTCTGCTCTTTGTAGCTTCAGTGCAGGCTATAGGTCTGTCTGTCCTGGGAGACCACTGGAAACGTGCAGGACCGAACCCCAGACATCTGTGTGTTTCTCCTAGCTCATTCCCCTGATTGCTGAGGTTTCCAGCTTGAAAAGTCGTGGCAGAACATGAAATACACGTGGCATCTCTGCGTCCAGGCGCACAGAAACAAAATAAGTGTCATGGGGAAAATATAATTTCACAGTGGCAGGCCCTGTGTTGGGATAAACAGACGTCTTGTTTCCTCTCATGGATGCATGGAAAATCAATTCCCAGTCTTCTGCAGTGACTCCTAAACATGAACCAAGTCTCCTTTTGTAGTACAGTTGTTTTGTGCCAGTGAAAAGGCTTCATTTCTAGCAGGGGAACTGCACGTAACACCTTTTTTGCTATCCTGATTTGTCAGTTTGGGTGTCTGTCTTCTCTTTATAGGAGTCCCATTTCATGTGCAGCTTTTTGCCTGGGGGTCTGAAGTAAATCAGTAATAAGTAACTGTATCTGTCTCTAATTCACTAAACATCCAGAAAAGCAGCTAATGTGCCTGAACCACTGGGATGAATACATTAGATTAATCTAATTCAGATACTTTTCACTCAAACAACCAGTAGCGTTTTGAAAAAGATTGTGAAAGGGATTAAGAATGTCTCTTCCACATTTTTGCATTCTTCTTCTTTCCATAACTTTGCTGTATTGTATTAAATGTTAGCTATTCAGTTAGCTTATTTCCTGCACCCTCCTTAAAACTTTACTTTTAAAATAAGTTTATTCTTCTCAGACTCAGAGCTGGCTCTGTATTCACTGAGACTTTCAGTGACCAGAGGGGCAACAGAATAAACATAGATATATAGTGAACAGCTTATCCCACCTGAGTGAGCAGCTCCCTCTTGTCACTGTTTCACTTGCACCTCAGGTGGGCAGCATGGCTACAGGAAAACTTGGACCATCGCTGCTGGGCTTAGAGCAATTCCCTGAGTGTGTGGAGGCCTTCCCTACATCCCTTCATCTCCCTTGACAAAGGTGGTGCATGCTATCACGCTGGTGCCATGGCAAGTCTGATGTATACTCTGCTCCTTTATGCCTCACTCTTTTTGGAAATGTACAAATAGACCCAGAGCAGGCTGCCTAGACCCTTCACTGTAACAACAAATTATTGGAAGCTGACCTAGGTGTGCATATTTCTCACTGCAGTTCAGTCTAGATAATACCTCAGTTTCTGGAGAGAATATTGTGTGCAATCCTTTGTGTACAAAGCCTCAGACCCCATCAAGGTATCAAACCTAAATGTCTGCTTTGCTGCCCACAAGCCCTGCTCTCCTGTCAGTAGATTGCTTCAGTGTGATTTGTTCTTGGCACTTTCCTGTGACTGTTGATCATCTCCTTATATTTTTTAAGTGCTGACAAGCAACTTGGTTATTTGTCCAAGTGTTTTTCTGGGACCTGAAGCCAGTCTGCCTACTCTGTAATTCCCAAGCACGTCCTTCCCCTCTTCTGAAAGTGGAGCCTATTATGGTCTGCCCTCCCTGGCCCCCTGGAACCTCCCTATCCCTGGTGGCTCTTCAGAGTTAAGTGGTTGCTTCTCCAAGGTTGCTTCAGGAAGCTTGCTGAGTGTCCTGGGACGCAGTTCAACAGGCAGGGATGATTGAAAACACCAGAGTTATCTAATTGCTCTCTAACCAAATCTCTTCTTGCTGTCACATGAGCTTGAATCCTGCTAACGCTGGCATTAACTTCATCAGCAATTTGATTGCTGTTGAGCTTTTAGGGAAGTTTTCTTTAAAAAAGGGCATTAAGTGTTTTGTCTCTCTGCCCCGTGCTAATCTCACACCTCCCTAAATATTGGGTCAGTTCTTTCCTTGGTCTCTCCTGTTGCTGCTGGCCAGTGCCCCCACTGCTCATCAAGGCCACAGTACAGGGAGATGCCATCCAGGCACTTTTGGAGCCAGCAGATAGGACACAGATCCCATAAAGCTCCCAGCACCCTGGGAGGGCCTGCTGGGAGCAGGGTTTGTCCAGGCTGTCACTAGGCAGGGAGCTCCTCTCTCCCCAGGCTCAGGGGTGACACAAAGCTCCCCCTTTTGTGTGCAGGACAGGTGTCAGTCAGGTGCACAATGCATGGAGCCTGTAGGTGATAATTGGTAGCACTGGGTTATTGCACTGGAGCTGCAGAGCAAACACCAGGCTGTTGTGGGGTGCAGGACAGGTGGCAGCTCTAGGGTGGTGACATCCTTGTCCACTCCCCAGACACTGCAGGGATCTGCTCTGAAAGAGAGGCAAGGCAGAATAAGCACAGGAAAGGACAAACTTTCCTTGCCAAGAATAGATGAAAAGAGATGTTATAAAGTCACTTGTCTCTGGTAACATGGCCCCAGCTCTGACACAGAGGTGGAGGGCATCCAAATTTCATGCTGGAAGGAGATGAACCCACACCTGGAATCCTATCTGGGTTTCAAAGGTCAGGTGCCTTTCTGTGGTTACAGATGTCGTGGGGATGGCATTTGACCCCGGCTCATCCTACATAGAAGGCAAGGTATGATGGACAGCAGGATCATTTGAACCCCCTTGGAACTAGCTTTCCTTTGAATTACAAACTGTTTTTTGTTTCTTCCCAGCCAGGTCTCTAGACAAACTCTATAACTTTGCTGACTGCTCTGGCCTTCACCTGATCTTTGCACTGAATGCTTTGCGCCGAAATCCCAACAACTCCTGGAACAGCTCCAATGCCCTCAGCCTGCTGAAGTACAGTGCCAGCAAGAAGTACAACATCTCCTGGGAGCTGGGCAATGGTGAGTGTGGGAACAGGAGAGCCAGGGAAATGGAGCTTGCTGTAGCAGAAAGATACTCAGTTTTGGAAGAGGATACTTGTAGCTCCCAGGATGCTTTGCCAGCATTTTCAGAGGGATTTAAAAGCCCCTGCTGTAAGGCAGCACCACCTCTAAGACTTGGTGTGAGTGAGTCTCTTAGCTGGATATTTCTCTCAGTTGGTATTAAGCACATGAAATGTTTGTGTCCTAGCTGCTGGGCCCAGCTTGTCCTGGGGGGCCAGGCCAGCTACTGTAGGGACTTGTATGGTGGCTACAGTGCCAGGAAAAGTGGGCAACCCCATGGGGACAGGAGCATAACACCAAGGTACAGCTCCTTCACCCAGCACACAGCAAAAGGGCCACAGGAGAGCAGGCAGTGGCTGTCATCCACTCCTCAAAGGCTCCTTCTGTTGCTCTGCAGAGCTGCCTGTGTCCTCTGAGGAGCTCAAGCTGTGTGACAGGGTGAGCTGTGTGTCTTTCTGGAAGCGCAGAGGGGGAAGCAGAGCTGACAAGTTTTGCTTGTTTTTTTTTGTTTTCCCAGAGCCCAATAACTATCGGACACTGATTGGCCGCTCAGTGAATGGCAGCCAGCTGGGAAAGGACTACGCTCAACTGAGAAGCCTCCTGCAGCTTATCCGCACTTACTCCAGAGCACACCTCTATGGGCCAAACATTGGAAGGCCCAGAAAGAATGTCATTGCTTTCCTGGAGGGGTACGTGGTGTTTCACTGATTAAAAAGAGCTCAGAAACCCCTCCTGAGACCAATGTCCTTTGCAGCAGGAAGGCTTGCTCCTTGGCTTCCCAGTGTCCAACAGCCTCCAAGATAGGGAGGCTCTGTGTGGCTGAGCCACCACAGTACCAGAGGCTCTGGGACATGGTCATCTGTACTGCTGAAGTTCTGCAGAGATGCCTGGTGGCATTTTGGGATGGAATGATTGCACTCTCCCAAGTATTTCCAGCATTCCCAATTATAGGCAGTCTGAGGTGTCCACCTTATTGGGATGTTAAGACAATGCAGTGGTATGGATGCAGGATGCTGCAAGCCCAAGGGCTGCAGGGTCAGGATGTGGGTCCTGGCACCACTTACCAAAGTGCACGTTATTGTCTCTGAGCCCTCCTGGACAAATTGCTTTGCTCTTCCCATTTAATGATTTTTTCTCCCTGTGCTTTCTCCATCTGTGCAGAGGAAGAACCTGTAGCAACTTTCTTCACTGGCCAAGCTCTCTTCTCCCTCCTAGGGGGATTGGCATGTCTCTAGTTTGGAAAGGCCAGAGGTGGAGAAGGAATGGTGACAGAGAGGGACGCAGACACCTGGAGGTGACATTGGACAGCTACAGGAATCAGGGAGGTGTGGGAGCCTGCTGGCAGCAGGAGTTGGGTCTGTGTGGCTCGAAGACCATACAGCAGAAGGGAAATTCCCTGCAGGACTGTAAACAGAAACTCCAGTGCAGAAGGCTGGGCAGGGGGAGGTGTGGAAGGGACTCTGCTGGGAGCAAAGCTGGGTCTAGCATTCATTAACATCTGCAGGAATGATCTGGCAGAAACAATAAACAGCACACTGATGCAGTCCCCAGCGAGGCGGGGAGGGAGCCAGGGCCAGATTCTCAGCTCTGCTGCAGCAGCACAAAGAGACCATAAAGCTGGTTGAACCAGCTGCAACACCAGCATCCCTCCCACTGACCAAAGTGGGGGGAACAGCCCCTGCACCCACACCACGGCTGTCCCCATGCCACATGAGAGCCCCGTGTTTGGTATCGCGCATGGGAGCGGCGCAGGGGGAGTTACAAAATGTTGTAGTAGCCTTGATCAGCAGGAAATCTATTAGCGCCAGGAGGAGCAGGCTGAGTAAGGAAAACAATGGGGATGAGAGCCAAGAAGCTATTAGAGAAAGGGAAGTCCTACTGCTGTGTTTGCCCTTCGTGCGCCGCAGCCGGGTCCCCGGGAAGAGGGGTCGGGAGAGCCAAGTCGCACGGCCAGGGTGGTCCAGCAGCTAAAATGTTGCTGGGCTGTGCTTTGACTGACAGCAACCCTGGGAACAAGGCTGTAGTGCACAGTCTAGTGGAGATAATGGCAGACACCCCACCTCAAATGAAAGGGTTGATCTGTAAGAGCTGCAGCCCTGTTGATTGGATAGTGGGGGCTCTTCACAAACTCCCCAGTTGATGTGGAAAAGCTTTGATGAGCATGCCTGCTCTCCAAGCTATATGTTCTTTTCTCTGCTGCTATCCCTGCCTTCCAGTATTACTCTGTTCCATGGGTGCTCAAAGAGTTTTGTCTCTCCCATGGAGAAACCTTGTGTCCTGCATTCCAAATCCTGGTGTCTGCAGCTCACAGCAAGCGGCACGTGCCTGCATGGCCTTACAGCCTGCAGGGCCCTGTGGGAAAAGAGCTGCTGGTCTTTCCACATAAAGACCCCATAATTACCAGGCAGGGCGTAAAGAGAAGGGACAAGTCTAATAACACAAAGGGCTAAGTGCTCATTCGCAGTATTTGGACATGGAGTTGCAAAAGGATAAACAAATAAACCCCAGTGCCTAAGCTCTTTGACAGTGTGAGCTTTATTCCCAGTAGCTCCCCAAGGTCTTTTCAATACGTGGGTTAGTGCTACCAAGAGCTCTATCTTCTGTAGCAGCATCCAGAACTGGTCCACAGGATGTGGCTTAGCCTGTGACTGTTGCTGTCACAGCCAGGACGTGCCTCTCAGGGTCCTGAACGAGCCACACAGAGCAAGCAGGAGAGAGGAGAGGGAATTTAGGAAGGTTCTCTCAAAGGCAAATCTGCCATCTGCCTTGCTAGACCACCATGAAGGGTCTATGCAGTGCTCACAGTGGGTTGAAGGCTCTGAGTGAAGTGTGTGCAGCTCATAATCCTGATGATGTGAAATTTGCAGTTTTTCTCTACTTAAAAAAAAAAAAAAGTGATGAACAGCAGAAGTCAACTATGTTGGAGGATATGTCAAGTGGAAGATTATGCATCAAGACTTAACTAAGGCTGGAGGGGTGAGATGACACCCCTGATGCAAAGATGGGATGGGTGGATTAGTCTGCCAGGCAAGTATTGCTGTGTTACACAAAGTAAAGAAGTGATTTTTGGTAGGGGAAGTAATGGAAACGAGCTGAAATGGGACAGGAGACCTCAGAGAAGCCCAGGGAGTGTTCTCCAGCAGTAGAAGCTGGCATTAGATGTTCTCCAGGGAAAGACTCTGGAGACACCTGAGGCCCTAAAACAATCAGAGAAAAGCATCACTGTGAGGTATTAAGTAGAATAACATTTTACTGTTCCATTCTCTGTGTTCCAAACATTTTAGTATATTTTTAGCTGTTATTTCAAGCAACCTAACTAAATTTATTCTTTGTGCCTAAATTTTGTCCTGAAGTCATGGCAGTGTCAACATGAGTTGGGCATTTGTACCTGCTGAACACCTCCAGGGCTCTCCTGACTAAATCCTTATGCCTGTCCTCCAGGACATGGTGGGACTGAACCCCTCCTGAGGTGCCCCTTTTCTCTGGGGTCTGCTACAATAATGGGCAGTTTGGGTACCCGAAAGTTTGCAACATATAGGAGGGTGAGCATGCTGTCCACGCAGAGGCTGTCCTTAGGCAGGTGGCACCAAGCTGTGCTCCGTGACAGCTATGCACTTCCCAGTAGTAGAGGTGGGATACAGTGAGAGGAGGAGAGCTGAAGCACAGAAGCTTGGGCTTTGCACACCCTTCGGTGCTGAGTTATTGTCCCTGAGCTCCTCCACCACCCCGCATGGAGCAATGGCTCAGAGCAGCCACAGCCATTGGTGTCACCCTGGGCTGGCAGGTCCTGGAGCTGGGCCACTGCTCTTGGTGTAAGGACAGGCTCTGCAGTGGAGAGCTGCTGCAGTGGCTGGGCCTGCTATGCAGGAGGCTAGAAATGGTGTCTTGTGGATGCACAGGTGCAAGAGGGAATTTCTCCAGACACAACCAACAGTTGAGTTTGATGAGGTGTTAATTAGACCATTCATGCAGCCTGAGCTGTTGCAGAGCAGACCATGTTAGCTACCTACTGTGTCTGTGGGTACAGGAATCCCAGAACTGCTCAGAATTTGCTTGGGGAAAAAATGATGGGATTCTAAGGAATTAACATAGATTTTAACAGCAGATCAGGAATCAGACACAAAAGTTAATGCATGGCTGGATAGCCCATTTGGTGCTGGAAGAGAAGAAACACGAGGAAAAGCTATCAAAAAGGAGAGATGCTAAAACGTGTTAAAGCTCAGAACCTATGGTACAAAACTTAGGCTGGCATGTCTGGGTGAATTTGGCTCTGTGCTCTCATGACCCATTGTTCCTCAGGTGGTGTAGTCCAGTTTTTGCCACTGGTAGCTCACAAGTTTCAGCGTGTTTCCTCCACCATGGCAGGAGCTGCAGCAATGCCTGCATTTTTGCCCATGCTAGACTGGCTGATGATGCTCTGTGGCCAGTTTAGGTCCTGAGACTGCTGAGTCATCAGAGAAGTGAAAATATTTCTTTTCTGGAGCTACACTCTTTCCCTATTTCTCATCCCAGCTATCCCAAAGTCATCAGATCTTGTGGCTCCTTGGCTTTTTCTCTGGCCTCTTTCTTTGGTCCCTTTTTGCTGCTGCAGTCACCATTGTGCACCCACCCTCTGGTCACAGAGCCATGGCCTCTCCAGCCAGGTGGCAGAAGTAGGTGACAAGCCTCCTGATTGTCAGTCTTCCCCTTGCAAGGTACAAAAATTTCTCATCCTTCATGATTTTACTGCCTCCAGCTCCTGGTTTGTAATGCCTGTGGAGACTTAACCATGCACCTGGTTCTCTGTCTCCTTTTGGTGATGACATTCCACAGGGAATGGAAGGAGCCCATCAAGATGAAGAAGCATTTTTGTCAGTGGTTGTGAAGCCCTTCCTCCCTGCCAGCTGTGGATATGCCAGGACTGGAAGGGGGCATGTCTTAGTTATTTGTGACAGCTAAGTAGGGGTCAGGTTAATACCTGACTCAGTCCTCAGCCCTGCTCCTTTCACCCACAAGTCAACCCCAAGCCAAGGTTTCTAACACTTACCTGGTAGAGAGAATTGTTAGCTAACACTTCATGAAATGGCACAAGTTGAACACTGGGGTTCCACCAAGGGAAAATCAAAGTGCTAAAAATGGGAGAGACTTTGGTAATGTTTTGATGATAACTGCCTTATGTCTCTGCCATCATGAGTATGTAGAGGGCTGTGCCTGTCTGTCCAGGTCAGCACGCCTCAGTCAGTTCTGGCAGTAGTTTTTATCCAAATAGCAGCCAAAGACAGTGTATGGACAGAGCTTGTTTGTTTAAATTCAAGTAAGAAGGAGAAATAAGTAACTGGAGTAGGTGGTGTCTGGCAAAGGGAAGGACTCTGAATGAATTTTAGGAATGAATGTAGGCATTTTTCCCTTTCTCTTGCTGAGAAGGACTTCTGCCATATTCGACACAAGGGACTTGTAAACACTGCATTTTTAGGAGCTGTTTCTGCTGTTTGACTTTCTTTAAAATAAAGTATAATTCTTGCTGTGTTGTATTACGCAAACTACCACAAGGCTGGTGGCACAGACTGTACCGAGGCACTCAACAGATCCAGAGCAAGAATTTTGTCCCAAAATTTAAGCCACAAGACAAGGAACTTTAAATTAATGATACAAAGGGAGGAGCAGGTCACTGCAGCATGAACTCAAGCTCTGGTAGGGTTGAACGTATGAGTGACTCAATTCATAAATACGTTGAAATGAGGTGTGAAGGATGTGATGACTCATTTTGCACTTGGTTATATAGCAGGGTCACGGAGCTGAGATATAAGCAAAAGATTTAGCTACTGCTCTTGTAGGAGGAAAGTGTTAATATAGTTGTTGCTTCTGAAATTTAATTTGATTTTTGGAATGCCAGAATCACAGTCACCTATATAGGAAGAACAAAACAGGTAAGAAAAACATTGATAAGATTATGGCACTGTGTAAGTACACATTGTACCTTAATTCTGATTACTATCTACAATCTTCGTAATTTCATTTCAGAAAATATGTAATAGAACCAGGAGGTTACAGAGAGGAGCTGAGGATGTGCATAGTGTGTGATTTCTTCACATGAGAAGAGATTAAACAGGCCATGCGTCTTCAGCTCAGAAGAGAGACAGCTCAGAGGGAACATTACTGAGGCCCACAAGCCTGTGAATGGGGTGGTTTGTTCACAGTGCAGAAAGTAGTTTGGAAGGAAGCTTTGTAAAGGAGGAGGAAGGTTATTCACATGGTATGCAATGGCATTGTGTAAGTAATTGTCACAGGGTGTTGTGGAGGCCAGAGGTAGGTGAGTCCCTATCTCCTAACTCCTTGAGCTCCTCCCAAGGACATAAAGCATTCTTTGCTGGAAGGCTTGTGCAGTCTTACCACAGATCAGGCTGGTTGAAGAAAAGTAATGCTGAGCAGATGGAGAATGTGATATGTTGAGATTTATACCTAGTTCCTATCAGACTCTGCTCCCCAGAATGAAATTCATGACTATCCACTGCAGGATAAAGGCTTTGCAGCATATGGCATTAGTGGGGTCTAGTACCTCTTTCTGCTGCTGCAGGTATTCACTTGTGCTGCTGAGGAAGTCAGTAAGTGAAGCCTGGGCCTTAGTGACCCTCACCAGATGACTGAGACACAAGGTGAAGTTTTATCTACCCATCACTGTTGGCTCAAAGGGCAGAAATCTACCACCCTGCTCTAGGGATCCACCGGGACACCACCACAACCACAGGCAGGCCAGTCTTGTTCCTACATTTGGGGCTTGGGCAGGGTAAGGACTCTCTCTGTTTTTAGTTCTTCAGGGAGTAGCAGATGAAATAACCCATTTGTAAAGTCCAGCACTCAGGAGTCATTCAGATGCTAAACCACCTGAGTGCCTCTGCAATAACAACTTGTTATTACTTTTTTTATTTTTTTAATCATTTAGAGGATGAATATCTGCAATTACCTGCATGGCAAAGAGATTTCCAAATTTGGATGTCTCTTTAATGTATCAGGAATAAGCCTAGGAAGTTCCAGAGGCTGGCAGCTGAATCCAGACACATTCAAATGAGAAATAACGTACTTGGAGGCTAATTAACCATGGGAGCAATTTACTTAAGGTTGCAGTAGGTGCTCCATGACTGACAAGTATTGAATCAGGACAGGAGATGTGTTTCAAGTATCTGCCAACACTAAAGTGAAAGTTGTGGTCCTGGGAGATGTGGTTATGAGAGACGTTCTGGAAGAGGTCAGATTTGACCCATGGTGTCACAATACAGAGTTTGGGTGTCAGTACCATCTTGAGGTGTTGCAGCCCTCCTGCTCCTTGCCCCCACAGCTCATCATGACCTGTGAGGTGAGCCCCACCTTCTGCTAGTACCACAATGTCTGGGACAGAGCTGTGAACTTTTACAGCCACTGAGCACTGCTGAATTACATTTTACTCATTTCTAGCTAAATGCAGGGCCCCACAGATAGCAGTGGTGACATGGGATGCTGGCACAAAGCCAGCTGCAAGGGTAAGAGAATTGACATATCACAGAGTATTGGGATGGGTTGGATTGAAAAGGAACTTAGAGATCAACCAGTTCCAACCCCCCTGCCATGGGCAGGGACACCTTTCAGTAGACCAGGTTACCCAGGACCCCATCCAACCTGGCCTTGAACACTTCCAAGGATGAGGCATCCACAACTTCTTTGGTCAACCTGCTCCTGTGCCTCATTCCCCTCAGAGTGAAGAAGTTATTGCTAATACCCAATCTAAACCTACCCTCTGTCACTTAGATGTCCTTATCAAGCTCATCTTCAGAATCAAAACTCCCTACCCAAGATTCCTATTCTTCTACATGTCTCTGATGTCTTCTGCTTTCCCACCTAGAAATGCTGTCCCAGAGAATTTCAAAGACTTTTCTTGAGGACTTTAACATGTGCCCAGGTTTCTGATATGTGGAAATCCAGCCAGGGGTATTACATGGGCAGGTGTTGGCTGCCACCCTCCTGAATTACGGGGCAATGCTACAGTACTTGCCCCTATTGTCTGCGCAGCATGGGCTGAGCTTGTCCCACAGCTCCTGGGAGGGATTTAGTGCACATGTGCTGCAGGATCAATTGGTGCTCACAGAGACCCTGTGTAGGAAAATGGCATATTTACCATGCCAGCCCAGCCCATCTGTGCAACACATGCTCAGGGATCTGAGCTCCCCCAGAAGGCTCTGGTTCACTGTGCCTGCACCGTGCCCTGCACATGAAAATTGCACAGCCCAAGAAATCCCAAATGAAAATTTGGATTTTCATTTGCACTGGTCATTTGCACCAGATGGATCTTCACTGGCCTCAAAATCTATGGGTGGAGCAACACAGGTGTTATAGGAATAAAGGGATTCGTTAAATCCCTATTCCTAAAACAGGGATATTTAGATACCTGTGCATTACTGTATCTCCACCTCCCCTAGGGTTTCATCTCTTGTTCCTGCAGTAGCACTTGCTGGCTGCTGGGCTGCCCTAGGTTCCCTCTGGAGAGTAGAGACCATTGCCCAAGACATCTGGGGTGCTCCAGGAACAGCTCCACTTCTAAAGGCAGGACTCGAAGAATTACCAGGAACTTCATCTTGCAAAAATCCCAACAAAAGGAAAAAGGAAGAAAACAGAAAGAAAGAAAAACAGACATGAAAAAGAAAATTTGAGCTAGATGTGTGTGTTTTATCATAAGATTTTAATATTGCCAGAACTAACTGATTTATCTTGCTATTATAGAGGCAGAAGAGGAGCACTAAGCAAACCAGAGCTTTTCTGCTCTGTTTTTGGTCTGCACTGTGCTGCTTGAGTGATGCCTGTGCCCTAGGGCAGTTTCTCAGGAACTTTTTATCCAGGGTCCAAGTAGCTTCCTGGAAAGAAGAGATGGGGCATATGGATGTCCTGCTTCTGCTGCTCCAGGAGATTATAATGAGAGTTTGCTTTGCTTTTCAGTCCCTGCTCAAACATCACTGTAGAGTGTGTGTGTCTTCAACGGGGCTATAGGCCCTATGGAAATGGCAAGGAAAACCAGAGAGCTTCTTCCTTTAAGCTTGGTCTGCTCATGGTTTTGGTCTGTGACAGGAGAGTGCCAAGCTGAGCCTGAAGAGGTGATTCAATAAAGTCCAGGATGGTTTATTCTCAGCCAGAATGTAAAGCATTTGAGCTTAGAAAACAAGTTGGGCTAATCTTCAATTCCAATTGCAACATATTGATCTTCAAATTCAATACAGATTGTGTTCATAATTTCAGTTTAGAGTCCATTAGTTCACTCTTGTAGACTTTGAGCATTACATTTTATGCAGCAGCCCCTGTAGAGAGAATTTAAAACCTGGGAGCTGGGGGTTTTGACTCTTTTGGCATCTTTCTGCACACTTAATTTTATACAACAGCAACGCTTCCTCAGCAATATTTGCAAAATTTTCTTTTTTTCCAGGTGACCAGTATGACCTGTGGGGAGCTCACACCTCTCCCTGTGGCTGCACTAGAGCTGGCCCAGCTGATATTCTCCCCCTGGCTCAGCTGGGGAGGAGCTGTCCCCAACCATTGCATTGCCACCAGTCTTCTAGGCTTGGCCCTCAAAAGAGATATAAAAGCATTTCAGAAAGGCTTTTTCATCTTTTACAGAGCCTGGGAGCTGAGCTCACAGTACTGCTGAGCAGCAGAATCGGGGATGCATCAGTGCTACAGGGGTTTACAGCATGTTATTGTTTTTCCATTTCTAATTGTATCTCTTCCCTCTCTGTCTACAGGGATTTATTATTGCTGCCTTTGCCAGCATCCTCTTATGCTCCACAGGGTCCAGCTGCCCTTTTGTCCCAGTCTATAATTGACCATGGTCATTAATTTAAAGTCAGAATGATCGTTTCCGAGCTATATTTAGCCTGAAGCTTGGTGCTCTCATTTCAGACCTGATTAGAGGCTCATGTGCTGGAAAGCTGCTGCTCGTCCCTGCCATGACAAATAGTCTGATGGTCTCTCCTCACAAACCTTCCCCTTCCCTACCCTCAGCCATGGGCCTTTCCTTGGGGTAGCTGGACCCAGCACCACTCACCCCTGTGTGGAGTTGGGACAGCTGTGATATTGCTGCTGTGTTCCTGGAATCCTTGTGCATCAAAAGCAGCCCAAGAAAATACAGCATCGTTTCCTTTCTCAGCACATTCTTGAGCTCAAGCAAATGTCTCCTGTCATGTGTGTGCATTATCACTTCCAAAATGCATCAGCCACACAGGGCACGTTGCACTCCTGCACAGACAACGTGCCTGTCCAGTTGGAGTGTGCCTTTATGTGTTTCCATATCCATGCCCCTAAATATAAGAATGTAAGAACTGCTTGGGCTTCCTCGTGGGAGCTGCAGTTTCCCAAGGTGCTGTTTGGATTGCTGGGCTGGGGAACCAGGGAGAGACCCCTGCAGCTACCAGCACCTCTTGTGGTGGTTGCATTTGGTGCCCCAGATTAGGAATTGCTTTAGTTTTGGGACTGCAATGTGAGCAGGTGGGCCTGTGTAGCCTCAAGTCTGACTCAAACAGGAGCTGTCTGGAAGAGGTATTAGTCAGGTCAGAAGCTATCAGGAGAATAATACCCTGAGATTTAACCTTGGCTGACTTTAACCTTGTCCATGGAAGTGCTGTGGTTAGGCATAGGAATGGAATAAACCAAAAGTACACCCAGGTCAGAATCCCATCAGCTTGCTAATAGCCAATGCCAAAGGAAGAGTCAAAAAAAGGAAAGCACTTAGCAGTATTAGTCCAGCTTTTCCTCCCTTCCTCAGGAGCTTCCTGAGCAGGAGGTGGCATTTTTCACCTAATAGCTTTGCTGGGTTTTATTTCTGTTTTCTTCCATTTTCCAGTCCTTGCTTGAATCCAGGCATAGAGTTTCTCAGATTAAATACATATTGAGGGCTAAGAAGTATCTCCTTTTAAGATGAACATTTCAAACATGTTCTTTAATTGCTATTGAGAGTTGTTAAAATCACAGAACTTAATACATACCTCAAGATCTTGTTCCTGAAATGCTGTTATGTTCTGAAAGCTTTCCCTACCTGCTCTAAAATGATGACCAGAGCTCTGCTGCTGGTTGGGTTTCACTTTGTTGTTCTCATCTGTGCTTGCTACAAGCATTTGGATTAAGTAGAATTTATTCCTCCTATTTAAGAACACAAAGGCTTCATTAGAAAGTATTTGTGGGTACAGTGGCCACCTTTGGTATCTTGTGACACAGGATGAGCATTGGTTGTTTTAGGATTTCTCCTGTGACACCACTGGGCTTATCTGGTTTCTTCCTCTGTTTCCCCTAGGTTCATGAAAGTGGCTGGTGGCACGGTGGATGCTGTTACCTGGCAACAGTAGGTATTCACCATTCCTTCTATTTTCCAACTCTCAGTACAGTGATCACAGATTCTGGGAACAGAGCTGATGTGCTCTCTGGGTGTCAAAGGGGCCAATGTGCTACAGCCACCTCCTCTGTCCTGCTGAATTTAGACAGGTGAAGGAGGCTCTGCCCTTCTTTGTCAGGCCTCTCAGACAATTACAGGAGTGGATGTAATAACCTTTACCTCTGTAGCTGAGACACAGGATAAAAAAAACCACTGCCTGCATGCCTGGCCTGCCAGATTGCTACTGAACTGGGCTGCTGAGTCTCCAGAGGCAGCTGGGAGGACAGGCAGCTCCGGGGGTGGCCTGGGTAGGGGCAACAAGGAGGCAAAAGCCACCTGTGACAAATATAAGGAACTATCTGAAAGCCCTTTTCCTTTCACCCCAGTCACTGTTTCCTCATGCCCACTGGCCTGAATCTAAACTGGTTCCTCCAGACAAGGGAGAGGCATCTTAGTCCAATGGTAAACACATAATGCCCCAGCCCCCACTCTGCTTTGTAATGCTGTCCACAGACACACGGCTGTGTCCTACATGCAGGTGGAGCCCAGAGCAGATATCAGTTAAAAGGGGATGAACATCCAAGATTCTGGCCCAGCTGAGGCTGACAGAGATGCTGTTACCTGTTTTTCCTCCTGGTCCTACAAATGCTGCATTTCAGAAGAGCAAAGGGAGCTTGGAGATGCAGCACTGAGTGTGTAACAAGCACCATGTGGAGGGTTTCTTATTTGAGGGAAAATCCAAAAACATCTTCTCCTTCTTACTTCCACCTGCCCCAGTTTGCATGCTGTGGCCAGAGTAGGCTCCCCAGCAGGCTATGGCTCTCTGCAGTGGGAATGCAAACATCAGTGCAAAGGTGAGGCACCACACAAGCACAGCGGTGACCACCAAAACTGATAGCAAGAGGGTTTGTGGGGCAGGCAGGACTCTCTCCTGCCACAGAAAGAACACATTTCAGAGACAAGTATTCACTGGAGGAAAAAAACTATGGTGAGACCATTCTGTTCTCAGAAAAAGTGGATTTGCTGTTGTGCTGGGTTATACTTCCCATGCAGGACACTGGCCTGAGCATGGGAGCCAGGGTCTCAGGTCCAGGGTGTGGTTGAGTGTGCTGCCCATAGGTCTTGTTCCCAGGTTGATTCCTCGCAATGAGCCTTCATGAGGTGCTCAGGCTGCTTTGCTGAAGGGCAGTAGAGGGGCTTGTAAATTCATCACTTGTAAAGGCCCTTTGGAGACCTGCTCTTAAGTGGAGCTCAGTGAGCTTTAACATACAAGGTTTTCTTGCAAGCGCATCTGTGGTCTCTGTGTCCGTGGGTTAACCTTGGAGGCTTCTGCAGAAGCAACTGTTGGCATCTTAGAGGGTTTTATAGCACTAGACATGACCAGCAACCTGTAAGTCCCATTCCTGGAGCTTGGCTTGTCTCTGTGCTTGCCTGGGTGTTTAGCTCCTTGGGTTTCCTTGCCAGGCAGCAGCAGCTTGCTGCAAGAGGGACAGTGGGGTAGCAGAGCAATTGGAGTAGGATTTGTGTTACTTACAGGCTCATGCTGTGCAATGATGATCTATGTCTCATCTGGGAATTTGCTTTTCATGATTACACGATGTGCTGATCGCATTTACTTAGTCCAGGAATTTGCTTTCTGCAACAGGGCTTGATGGCTGGGCCAAGCCCTTGGATGAGTTGAAGGAACAATCTTCCAGGCTTCAGATGTGGAGTTTCATCTGGTGTGCAGGGAATCTGCCTGCATGGCTGCTTTGAAAGGTTTTCTTACAGGATCAGTCTGAAGTGCTTGTCAGGTCTGGTGCTGAAGCAGTAGCTTGTGGTTGGGAGGGCTGGTGCAGCTCCCCACAAGGGTCAGCAGAGCTGAGCTGCTGCCTGCTGACCCATTTCCACTGCAGTGTACCTGCTTCTCCCACAGCCAGGGTTTGAAGCTCTGGAGATAGCACTCATATGTGATTGTGAGGACTGGCAATGGCTACAGCTCTGAGCTGGGCTTCTGTACTGTTTATGAATAAATGTCAAAACAGTGTCTCATCCCTCTGCTCCAAACAGCAAAACAAAACAAAACAAGTTCCTTTGTATCCAAGAAGAA
The DNA here is from genome assembly GCA_013397375.1 of Toxostoma redivivum. Lineage (NCBI taxonomy): Eukaryota > Metazoa > Chordata > Aves > Passeriformes > Mimidae > Toxostoma > Toxostoma redivivum. The sequence goes on along the minus strand of VXBI01005669.1, from coordinate 391,879 downwards.
AATTATTAGCAGGAAACTAAACTGCTGTCTAATTTCAAGTATGAGTATTTTGGTTCCAAACCCTAACATTCTCCTGGGATATTGGTTATAAATTTGTCAAATCTGTTATTCCTTTGAAAAGTCTGTGCTCAATCCAGAAAGGGAATTGAGAAGGGAATATATTGCAAGGAGCCCTATTCTCTGTGTGAAAACAGAATCTATCTGAAATATAATTAATAGAGAAGTGACACTGAGTAGAAATAAGCAGCTCACCAGTGAGCCTCACTCACTCAACTGAGTATGGTTTCACTTACATACATAACATGTGAGCCTCCCTCTTTAGAAGTAAAGTGTTGCTGGAGAGGGATGTATGAATGGCTTCAAAGTGCTCAGGGAATTTCCTCTAAAGGAGAGTGTGACAGTGGCTCCCAAAGCTTTGGCATTTCCCTGGTGATTTAGATTGTCATGTTTGGCTATGAGTAAACGCAGACCCCATCAGCCTTTGGATGTGGGTTTCCACTGCTCAGAATCCTCCCCACAGCCATCTCTTTGCTCTGCACTGTTGTCCTCACACATGGTGAAGATTCAGTGTCCACTTAAACCTGCAGCTGTGCCCAGTTCCATCCCTGAGCACACTCTCTCAGTCTGCACAACTAGTTTTTCATTCCAAACAGTCTTGCAGACTTGCACACAGCTCCAAGTTTGTCATGTTTAGTGGGCAAATCCTCATGCAATGCTTCCTCTGAAACACAAATTCCTATTACTTATGGAGAGAGTAAATGTTTGCATCTTCAAAACCAGTGGACATCTGTCCTTGTGGCTTCTTGGAGAATGCCACTTTCTCTTCCAAGATAGAAAGTTACTTGTCCTATGTGGCAAATCAGAGGTGCCAGACACACAGATATGTGAGATGTTGCTTAAAATGCTTTTGCCTGGTTTGGTTTGGGTGACATCTCTTTTGGCCTAGTCACATTGCGTGTGCAGGGGTAGATGCTCATGGGACAGATTTCCCAAAGGTGCCAGGAGAGAGTTGCCCAGCATAGGCACACCCACCAGTGTATATAAGGTTGTATATCTGGGCTCACATCAGCCTGCTGAGAGTCTTCAGAATGTAGTATCTTCACAGGCTGTACCTGGAGGAAGGAGCTGCAGGAAGGAGTCTCTGACGCATTTGCACCTGTAAATAAACCTGGTCAGGTTTATTTGCCCACTGGCTTGCAATCCTCTTCACTGTCTGGTGGAGGGAACAGTTCCTGGCAGCACCATGGCCCTGGCCACCAGCACATTTCCAGGCAATGCCAGGGCAAGGCTGGGAAGATGGCACAGCCAGGGGCGGCTCCCGGTGGTGGGACAGGCAAATGTATCTTGTCTGGGGGTAGAGAAGGGTGTGGGTGTGAGTTGTGCCTCTGGGGCCAGAGGCAGCCCCCAGTCACTGTTCATCAATGCATTTATTAGTTGATTGGAGGTGGGCAGCACCTCTCATCTGTGCCTGAAGGTGTTTGGAAGGAGCAGGTCACATCCTGCCTCTCTTCTCCATGAGAAGCAGTGTGGCTGCCCCACGTCCTGCACTGCAGATACTCTCTCCTCAGGAAGATGCTCACAGCTCAGGGCCACCTGTCAGCAGAGGTGTCTCAGTTTCACAGCTGCAGTGGCAGCAGGGTGTCATGCTGACTGTGAGAATCTGCCCTGTTCAGCATCCCTGGCAGGGGGGTGCCCTAATTCCAAGCAGACTCTCCCTGTAGCAGCAGGCAGCAAAGTAGATCCGGAAATTCCTGAGCTTTGGGAAGTGGGCTTTAATATAATTAACTGCAACAGAAGAAGAGGTCAGATAATAGGGGCAAAGGTTTCTCTTTAAATTGAAGGAGGATGTAAATGAAACCAGCTGCCCAGGAGTCAGTGCACTGCCTTCATTAAGCATGGTACAATGCTTATGGTTCCATGCAGCAAATGATGGATCTTGCCAGAAAACCATTTTAAATATAACACAAGACCTGGAGTGAGAGGACAGAGACATGTAGCCAGTGCCCAAATTGCCCACGTGCTCTGGTGCCTGGCACTGTCCTTCTCTGGGAGCCAGTGGGAAGCTGTGTGCAGCCTGGCCTTGCAGCCTGCTCAAGAACAAGGCCATTTCTGACTGGCAGCTGTGTTCAGCCCTGCCTCACTACTGTTCTCAGCTCATCTTTGTCCCATGCTACAGTTCCACCCAAGGATGGAGGCCAGGAATTGGGGTGGCTCATTTCCTAGCACTGGCATAAATTCTTGCCCAGCCCTTGACTGAGTCCTTCCCCTGCACCGCACTCCTGGTTTGGCCACCTCTGGAGCAGCCCAGTCACCTTCCTTTGTAAAGTGTGCTGATCTCATCTGGGTTTCTATGGCATAGTAAAATGATGTTTTAGAAATGGGGTAATGTAAGCTTAGGGGGGAGAATTAGTCTCAGCTTTGTATAATAGGCATCCAAAGTACAATAAGGCACCCAAAAGTGGATGTATGTGGCCTTTCCTTCAAGATGTATGTCTCATCTGGGATTTAGTTGCTAGATCCCTCTTTTTCTTGGCTACCTCTTCTCATGCTCTTTCAGGGTGCCTGTTCATAGAGATCAGACTGGGGGGACACAATGGCCCAGCTCTGTATATAATTGGCCATATCTACTCTCTCCTGATGTCTCCTAGGCTTCAGGGCCAACTCTGTTGCTGTGCCATACCCAGAGCCCACTGAAAGAACTGTCAGCCTGTGTTGGAGACAAACAGCTTGTCCAAGAGCTGCATGTGCTCTGCCTCTGCAGAGTCATGGCTGACAGAAACCCCTGCCCATGCTGGGGAGAGTCAATCCATTCATCTCCTTGCAGGACATAGGAGAGGAGGATGTGAGTGCCATGGACCCCGGGGCTGGCTCAGCTCAAACTGACTGGGGAGGTATTTGTCAATGCTGGATATCTCTGCAGCTGCTGCTGGCTTTTTTGGAGGTTGAAGAGTTGTGACTGTTTTAGGTTGCTGTTTTGTTGTGTTTTTTTTTAAAGTCAAGTGCACTGAGTCATTGTAAATATCAGCAAAGCTGCAGCCTTTACTTCAAGGAATAATCCATGCCTAATGACCTCTTCTCCTGCTTTAAAGGCTTGACAAACATTTGCATTTTGTGGATTTCTATACTGCCTATACTGAGGGTCAAAGTTGCGCAAAGGAAGTGCCCTTAACTCAGTGAGATGAAGGCTACAGCTGGAAACTCGTTCCTGAGTAGCCAGGTATCAGCACAGACCTCAGTTCCACTCTTCCTCACAAGCCTTGTGCAACTGCTGCCATTTTCCCTTTTTCCTAGACTGAGGATGAAACTACCTGTTGGCAACTGGACACTTCCCAGGCAGATTTACAAGAGATCCTTGCCCATTTTATCGAAGCTTGTAATTGCCTTCAGGCTCTGTTTACACATCCAAAGCTGAAGTGTTCCCTTCTTCATGCAACCTGGAAATATGCTACCAAGGATTCTTGGCACTGAAGCAGGAATACTGATATTTTATTTCTGCCCTTCATGCCTTTAACATACCTTTAAGGCTCTGCTTCTTTGGGTTGTTAATGAAGGTGTCAAAAAAAAAAAAAAAGTGACCATGGCACGTATTCCAGGGTATTTCTCTTCCCTGTAAGGTCTGGGCTGTGCTGAGCACAACAGCACCTCCCCAGGCTGTCTCCACAAGATTTCTGGGGGGCAGAGCCTCCTCTGGGTCTGCTGCTGGTCCTCTCCCCTTGGCTGCCTGTCAGAACACACCTTGTGCTTGAAAGAGGTGGTGAGGAGGTGCAAGCTTGTCTTTGCTCCCCAAGGGGTTTATCCTGGGCTCTGGGACCATATTGGCCAAGCAGCTAAACCCTATAGAAAACCTGATGTGTTGGAGGAGTCATACACAGACTGAGGTCTATCTAACTCCATCTTTTCCCTGGAATGCAACCTTTTTTTTATGTCTTTCAGCCAGTTTTCAGCCCAGGTGATGGGATTTTTAGTCCACAGCAGTCTGAAAAAAGTCGTTTCTGTTCAGTTTTTAAGTGCAGTGCTAAAATCCAAACATCTGCCATCCCCGGAGAACACTGCTTTGTAATTTTGTCTTAAAAAGTAATCTATGTAAACTCCACCACTGCCTGCTGCTCACAGATCTGCTCTCCTCCCAGCAGCCAGTGGTTTGATAGTGTGCAAGGGATCGGAATGATTTTGAACATTTCCTAAATTCTCCCTGGAGATTATCTCTGCCCTTAGCACCTTCCAGTCACCATGGATATACAGAAATGCGTCTTGCCTCCTTACCCAGTCACAGAATGTTGGGGTGTGCCTGGCATGTTCCCATGCTTTGCTGGGGACACAGCTGGGACTGCATGTCTGGGGGAGGGCTGACAGAGGAGGTTCCTCTCGTTGAATGCATTTGCAAGTTGAGCCTGTAACAGTATTCTGCTCTGGGACACTTAGGGACTTGGAGCAGTGGGACATAAAAATCCTTTCCAGGCACTTGTGCATGTTGCACACGTGCCAGGTGCTCTGTCTGAGGCTGAGTTAGCCCACAGCATTCTTTGGGGATGCTCCTGCATTCCAGCACCCAAGTGAAACAGCCACTACAGCTGCTACAGCTGCTCACTGGTGCAGATGAGATGCATGTCATGGAGAAAGCAGCCCTGGAAAGGTGAATCCGCCTTTCCTCAAAGCCCAGGTCTTTAGCCCTTTATGTATCCTGGCACCCATGGCTGCACCAAGGTCTGCAGGGAGGGAGAAGGTTCTGTGTAACTCTAGTGAAATCCAAGTGGATGTAGATCCAGTGAGGGATGGGAGGCAATGACTAAGCCCCACCAGCCCCAGCCAGAGCTGCTGCTGTTCCTGGAAACCTCCATTCCCCCTAACATGGCTCTGACATACTTTGGGGCTTGCTGTGGTGAGTGGCTGATGCACAATGCAGATTTGGGAGAAGAAGGTTCATAAAGTTTTATCTTGCAAAACCTATTTATCAGAAAAAGGGCTGGCCCAGGGGTATGCCAACGCATGTTGCAGCAGGCATCCTGTTCCCTGCAAGACTGGCAGGAGCCTCTGTGAGATGTACAAGGGCTGCCATTTCTCTTTGCATGGAGGAGAGGTCACAGCCCAAGACTCTTCCTCAGGAGGAGCAGGTTGGGATGACCTCTAGACACAGGGTATGTGCAGACAGGACAGAATGCTTCACCTGATGTCCTGGAGCCAGGAGACAGCAGTGAGACACTTCAGAGCTTTCCTCTCACACTTAGAGACAGATGATTCACATTAATATGGGCAGCATTGTAGCTGTACTTCATAAAATCAAGCACATGGAGGGCAGGAATCATCCCCCTGTATGGGAAACACTCCCTGGCATTTGTAGACCAATATCTCCAACATTCATAGGCCAGAAGGTATTTCTGTGAGAGCAGGACTTCCTTTGCTGGTAACAGCCACGACAGGGCTCTTGACAGGGAGATTCAGCTGTGGAGTTTTCTGGAAGAGCAAGCAAGGAAAGTGTAGGTTGTGCAAGAGTGCTCCTAAGCTTTTGCAGGTGGCATTTTGCTCCCAGCCTTTAGAATACTGCTCCCAGAGTTTCACCAGCAAAAGTTAAGAAATTTTAAAACTTCCCATGGTACCTGAAATGTAGGATGCTCAGTGTTCAGGGTGTGCCCACCTTACATCCTGTTTTGGAGACTGAAGCATCTGCCAGACAGGCATGGCCAGAGGGCCAGGATAGGACAGGGTGCAAGCAGGGACTCTCCCAGAGCAAAATAAGCTTCTTGATATGGGGCAGCAGCAGAACAGAAGAACATGGTTTGAGGGCAGAGATACTTCCATCTGTCTGACCTTGTCTTCTTATTTTCCTTCCAGTTATTACATTGATGGTCGAGTGGCCAAAGTGACAGACTTCCTGAAAACACGGCTGTTAGACACACTGTCAGACCAGATCAGGAAAATCCAGAAGGTGAGCGAGTGCAAAGGGTCTGCAGGGGCGAGGGGACACCATGCCTGCAGTGCCTGGCTGTGGCACAGCTCAAGGCCAGGGCTCAGCACTGACCCAGGGGAGCTGGTGTGGGGTAGGGAAGGAGAGTGGCTGCTCCCAGTGCTCCCGGTGAAAATGCAGCCAGCCCTCATTCAGGGCATGGGGTGAAACACCAGGCAGCAGAAAGCCTGGCTGCAGGGTGGGATGTGCTGTGGGTTTGAGGGAAGTGGCCACAGGCTGCAGCATGGGCTGTGCAGGTGTGCTGGGACACAGGCTGGATGCACAGGGCAGGAGCAAACACCATGCAAAGCCCTGCTAAAGCAGCTGACTGGATGAGGTTCCCATCTGTCTGGTCTTGAAGAGAGCAGCATCTAATGAGAGTGAAACTGAACTTGCTCCCCAGAACATGGAGAGGAGCGAGCAGTCAGGTGGTACCCAAACCTTCCTGAGCATGGCTGGTGCCATGTCTGCTCAGGAGGGGGCTCCTACTGCCTCATCTTGCCCCACATGCTCACAGTGTCTGGAAATGTTGTTTGCAAAGTAGTGACAGTTGCATTCCCAGAGTGATTCTCACTGGTGGAGAATTGTGACCATTATGAACTAGTGTCCTTTTTCCCTGATGATCAGGTTTTGACTGTGTCAAAAAACCCAGCTGTTGCTGGCCTGTGGTGTCAGAGTCCATGGCTCTGCCTGGCTCATGAGTGCTCCTTTCCTCCCTGTCCAGGGCACCCAGCTCACATCTCTAACAATGGGATACATGACAAGAGCTTTGCAGGGTCCCCTTGCTTTGGCTGATAGAGGGGCCAGGGCTGAGACTGACACACTCAGCTGTCAGTCCTGGAAGACATAAGGAACACCTAGTGAGCGAAAAAGGCCTTAGGGACCAGAGGAGATATCCATCCATCTGTCTTGTCTAGGTTTTCAAATCTTACCACTCACCACAATGTCTCACTTGTAATTCCTGCAGGAAGAAACCATAGAATGAGTAAACAATTCAAAGAGGCCCTGGGAAAGGAATGAGAGGGTCGGTGCAGCAAAGCTGGAGGGGAGAAGCTGCTTGCTGAGCCCTCTGGCACAAGCTGGGAGTCATCCATGTATGTGGATGATACTCCTGCTGTGGGGGAGGCATGGCACAGTGGGGCAAGCAAGAGACACCAGCTGACCCAGCCCCCATGGGTATAATGCGCTGCCAAAAGTGGTGACATGTCCCACCGCTGCTGCAGGTTGGAACCTGCTGGGAATGATGTGGGATTCCATCCATTCCCAGACCAGAAGCAGCAAGGAGATGCCCTTGGTGAAGTTTAGGAGATGCCCTCACACCCTTGTGCCAGAATTTGGTGTACACAGGGCAGGGCTGGGGAAGGCTCTCCTGGGAATGCCAGTGTGGCTGAGCAAAAGCACAGCACTGGGTGCTAATAGCCTCCAGCTTGGCTCTGAGTCCGTGCATCCTGCCGGGGCTGATTAGAGCAGCTGGACTTGTCCACTTCCCTGTTTTATTGCTTCCTCTCCGACCGGGGAAGGTGGCGGGCTTAGATAATTACAGGCAGGATGCCAGCACCTCTGGGGCTTCAGTCAGGGTTGTGGACTCTCACAGGCTGTGAGTGGGAGGCAGCCCAGAGCTGGCGTATTTAACATCTTTGAGGGATCCCAGTCCATCCAGCACATTCCAGCGCTCCTCACTAATGGGGCAGGATCCATCAGGCTGCGCAGAGTGTTCCTGGGGCCACTGGGTTTGCAGACATCTGGTCTTGGGAGCTTGTCACCCAGCCTGGAGAAGTGGGATTGCAGGAGAGGGGACAGGGTGTGGTGCCGAAGGTTGCTCAGGCTGGGAGAGGGCAGCTCTGGCTATCTGAGCCCTCCTGTCCCATCTGGCATCTCACAGGTGTCAGTGTCACTGCCAGTCTGCATTGGTAAGGGGTGAGCCAGCATTCTCAGACCTCCATGTCCCACCTGTGCCATGGACCCCTCAGCTGACAAAGCAGCCCCTGCTCAGCTGTGGGACTGACTGTGACTAGAGGAATTCCCCTGCTTTCTCCTTGAGTGCCCACCCACTTTTAATCCATGTGGCTCCAGTGTGTGGCCCAGTGCTCCCACACTGCAGAGCCATTGGGGTTCAGGGGCTCCCCAAGGCTGGAGCCAGCTTGGAAGGGGGTATGGAGAGCTAAGGTGACATGAGAGGGCAGTCTGTGGGACGGAGTGGTTGGAGAGACCACAGGGGAAGAGCAAGATCTGGGACTGGGAACATGAGAGTACATTTGGGAGCAGCTCCAGAAGATGCAAGTGGATGTGTGGCAGTGGAAGGAAAGAGTGAAGAACAGTCTCCAGCACCCAGCCAAGGTAAAGACACAGAGTGACATGCCATGGCCAGGCAGACACTGACTGTCCAGCAGCACCATCACCAAAGGTCTCCATGAATCTTCCCATAAGAGAGGAGATGTATGCCTTGGCTTTAAATCACAGGTCCACCAGGGTAATTTTGGTTGCTTTTGTCTCTCACGCAGGTAGTGAACACGTACACACCAGGGAAGAAGATCTGGCTGGAAGGTGTTGGCATGACCTCAGCAGGAGGCATGAACAACCTCTCCGATTCATATGCAGCTGGGTTCCTGTGAGTGACACTGGCTTGCCAGCACCAGGGCACTGCCACCCCCACGGGCTCCGCAGGCTGAGGTGCTGCAAAAGCACTGCAGCTGGAAAAGGGCAAGCTCCAGGCCCAGAGACCCCCTCAGGACTCCCTGGCAGCCTGAGTACTGTTAATTTCTCCATTTCATACCTATTAGCCCTCCTCAGCTCTGCTTTCCAGTTTCTCTCCTCTGAAGCTATAACCATTCCTGGCTCCTGGGGCTTTGTCCACTGGCACAGCCCCGTGGCCTGGACATCCTGCTGCAAACCCCCCATTCAGATCTTCAGAGCTGGCTGTGGTCACGAAAGATGGAGGAAGATTATCTAAGCTTTGCAGGGGAGCACAGGGACGTGCCTGGGCTATCAGGGCTGTGAAAGTTGAAGGTCTTGTCCAGAAAGTGTGGGAAGACAGGCAAAGGTCTGGTCCACCCTGCTCAGACAGAGGGTACAGAGTGCCGGCAGGCTGGGTGAGCACCCGAGGCTCTGGGCAGAGGGCTGAGATATTGGGGTAGCACAGAGGCTCAGGCACAGGTTTCAGATGTGCAAGTTGGGCACAGCTGGGGCAGGGGAAGAGACATGCAGATTTGCTGGGGCAGGGATAGTGGGAGCCAGTTAATGCCCGGCTCACAAAACCATCTGGAGGCTTCAGCTCATGTGCTGGAGCAGGGATCAGGTCGGATGCATGAGAGCAGCTGTGCCACTGGGACCAGGCAGTCCCCTCATAGTGTTCCCTCCATGGTGCCTCCCCCAATGGTGCCCTGGCTCTGTTCCCTCTGTCCCCAGGTGGCTGAACACGCTGGGCTTGCTGGCCAGCCAGGGCATCGACGTGGTGGTGCGGCATTCCTTCCTTGACCACGGCCACAACCACTTGGTGGACCAGAACTTCAACCCCTTGCCGGTAGGTCTGCCCAGGGATGTCATGCTGGTGCTGGCTTCTCCTTGCACACCTGGGGGGATTCTCTCCTTGTGGCCTCTCTGAACTCTGCCGGAAAACTAATTTTCCAGGTCTCTTCCTTACAGTGTTAATAGGAGATGTTAGTTCATGTCAAGTGCAACATGTTGGAGGCAGATGGGAGAGCAATAACTCTGTAGCTGGAATTCCATCTAATGCCCCAGGGTTGGTTGTACAGGAGGGAGGCTGGTACCACTGAGGGGTACCAGGGCAGGCTGGCAAGTTGGAGGGATGGATGGGGCAGGCAGCTGGATCACTTGTGTTGAGCTGGCCCAAGGGAAGTCAGGCTGGAGCTTCAGCACCTGATTTCAGATTTCTAGAAACCAAGATGAAAGCTTCACAGTGAGCAGTGGATTTCATCAGTGCCCCACAACATCCCTCACACTTCAGAAAGAGCTGGGCAGAGGGAAACTCCCAGAACACATGGTGCTGATAAGGAAACCATATGAAAAATCTTGTTAAAAGTAGCAGGTTTCTGTTTCCTCCAGGGGTTACTAAATATACTGCCTTGGAAGCAGAGAGCCTGGCAGAGCAGCTGGATGTTCTGCATCTCTCCTAGAAGGGATTTATTGGTCCATGACCCAGCAGACACTGCCAACGTGCTGGGGATCCCTGTTGGAGATGTGCACAACCCTGACACTGTGAGCCTGCCCTTGATGCTGTGCTGGGATCTCAGGGGTGGCTGCAGGGGAGCAAAGTCTGAGGGAGCTGCATCTCAGTCAGCTCTGCCTACTCAGGCAATGAAAACAGCATCCCTGCAACAGCATGCCTGAGCATCAGGCTGGCTCCAAAGAGCAAACCAGTGAGCAGGAGAGCATGGTCCACTGCCTGTGCTGCTCTGGGTATCTCCTGGGGCACCTTTGTTTGCTCCCACATGCAGCCTTGCAGCAAGCATACCTGCAAGCTCTGGGGGCACAGGCTGGGGGGAGCCTGGGGGACTTTGAGCTTTGTTTGAGATAACCTGAGCTCGCAGCTAGCACTTGATGGGTTTCTCCCGAACAGCCAATTTCCCTGACTAAGCCACATCACCCCCTTAACCAGGGCTTCATGGCCCCCAGCTGGATGGGTGCAGGCCAGCTCCTGCCTGCTGGGTGCACGATGGTAGCAGATGGCTGTGGCCAGCTCTCCTGGCACAGCAGGTCAGAGAGTGGCCCATGACCAGCTCTCCTGGCATGGCAGGGCAGAAGGTGGCCCATGACCAGCTATCCTGGCACAGTGGGGCAGAGGGTGGCCCATGACTACCTCTCTTGGCACAGTGGGGCAGCAGCCCCAGAGCAGCTGGAGAAGCAGTGCAGTTCAGAACGGGATTAAAGCCAGGGAAGAAGTTAGAGGAATAAACCCCAGGCTGTTAAACACAATGGAAGTCTTTAACTCGGATTTTGCTGTTGTTTTAAAGATAAATCTCCCAATAATTGAGGTGACAATCGCTGTCATGATTGTTTCCTCGCTCTCCCATGTGCTTCAGCACTGATCCTACATCCCACCACTGTTCTCCTGCACAAACTCTGGCAGGTGCTTCCATGACCCCTTTCCTTCCACTCCTGTGCTATAAAAGAGCCAGGGTAAAAGCCGACAAAGAGTTTAAAAGCTGCAAACACCGTAAAGCCCAGCAAGACCGGGCCGTGACCTGCTCCGGGATAGCAGCTGCTGTGTTCCCGTGGGAGCTATCAGGAAGATAAAAGGCGCTGGCTGTACCTGCGCGGGGCCGCGGCGCTGTGAAATACAATCTGCTCATTAGCTGCCATGACAAAGAGGTTTCCGCACGCCGGCTGGGCGTGAGGCAGCTCTCAGCTGCCTGCTGAGAGAAGGGCTGCACCAGCACGGCATCAATCACAGCTCCAGCTGGAAGCTCCTCAGGGAGCTGCGAACCAGGGCTGGGCTCCCCTTAGAAGTCTTTGCACCTCCTTCTCCTCCCTGCCACTGCTGATACCTGCTTCTCCAATAAGAGGATGGTCTCAGGTGGTAGCAGTGTGGCCCACGGGCACCAAAGCTTCACAGTGAAATTAGGAAGATGCTCACATCTCTGCTGGGCATCCCACACACAGCTGACTCATGAGCTAAGCAGTATCTTTTGTCTTTTGGGACATCTTGCAAGAGACATGGTCATTGTGTGCCCCTCCAGGTCCTTCACCCATGGAAGGGCAGCTTGAGTGCCCATCTTGGTTGCCAGAATTGCCTGTCCACTCTCCCTCTGAGCTCAAGTGTTTTACTGCCTTGTTATTTTTGAGATAACATTTTCATGTATGGTTGGAGTGCTTTTTCTTCCTGAGTGATTGGGGCAGTCAGCTGTAGAATAGTCAGAGAAGCCCTTCAAATAAGGCCTTTTGCAGGTACATCAGTCTGCCTGCTTGCACTTAAACCTGTACATGTGTGGGAGTGAGGAGTGGAGGGAAGGAGGGCAGGAGCAGCACCAATATTCACTTTTCACAGGGCAGTGCCTTTGAAATGCTGATCCAGCATTTAGTACCTCTAGGATCATTTCAGGTATGCAACATACATACTCTATCTCTCTTTCCTTAATATCTCTCTGAAACAGTCCAGAGGGAAGCAATACATTTATTTCACCTCAGGCAGGCGTGAGATTTCTCTTCAGATTCTTACAGAATGCTAAAGACGTTTTTCAGTGCTCTTTCACGTGGTACTCACCTGTCTTTTATCCATCCTTGGTATTGATTTCTGTTCCTTTAACGTGCAATACTGTAAGGTTATATCTATGCAGAGAAAAAACTTGGGCATATTTCTAGGCAGGGCTTGAGGAACACAAACCCCAGGGAAAAGCCAAAGCTGAAAACCAGACTTCAATTTTCTGTGGCTCCTCATGGACCTTCCTCTAACGCAGGGAGATACCGAGTTTGGTAGACACAGAAAGTTTTTTCTGCATATAAGTTTCACGTGCAGGATGAGAAAGTCCTGGAGGGATCAAGGGTGAATCGACAGCAGGGGCTGCCTGCTCATCTGTGGTGGTAGAAGACAGATATTGCCTGTGAATTGATGGCGTCCTTGAGAAAGCATCACAGCAGTGGAAAGGTCTGTGCCCAATGGTGCTGTGATCAGATGCTTGGATGCTGCGGGTGATTTTTCACCTCCTTGGCCTTGCCCAAAGGCACTGAGGAGAACTCAACGGGAAAGAATATTACTGTCTGTCCTGGAGGAGGGAGGACCCTGGGCTCATACTGGGCCTGTCTGACCTGTCCCGAACACCTCCGCATTAGGGAATGGGTTGGGCCTCCCAGTTTCCAGGTCCAAGGAGGCAAGGGGCCCTCCGGTGAGGTGCCAGGAGCAGGAGCGGGTCTCCCGGCTCCGCTCCTGCCGGCTGCACGTACACGCTCCCCGGTGCTCTCGTTTGCGGAGCTGGCTTGGCAGGAGACGCTGCTAATTGCAGCTGAAGGTCCCAGCCTCCCCAGCCGGTCCCTGTCTCGCCCCTGCGCTGCACCCGAGGGGATCCACCCCAGCAGGGGCCAGGGTGCGGGAGCTGGTGCTCGCCCACCTGTACCCATGCCCACCTGGGGGCCAGCGGAACTCAGCCCTGCTGCTGCATCCCGCCATCTGCACATCCACCGCCGAGTCACCGCCCCAGCTGCCGGAGCGGGACTGTGACTGCTGCTCCCCCCGCGGGGACCCTCGGCTGCATGTCACTGTCTAGGACGGGGTGGTCAGGTCGGACTGCAGCGTGCCAGGCTGGCAGAGGCACGGTCCTAAGTCTGGGAGTGACAGAGGGTGGGGAGAGGCAGCAGGTTCAATGGAGCTTGCACACACACACATGGAAGCTGTTCCTGGTGACGATAAATCTGCTGCACGGGCGTCTGGCACCCGCATCTGCCCTGCACGCTAGAGCACTGACTCTGGTGAGAGTGATGCCTGCAGACAGGGAAGGAATGGGAGAGGCAAGGATTGGCAGGAACTGTTGTTAAAGGATGTTTGCTTTGGCCACAGATGAGAGGGATGAAATCCCGAGTAGTTCAGGTGTGCATGGGGGGAAAGCTCTCCCATAAGATGTCAAGCTAAATCATGGTCTGCTGAGGGGCAGAGTGGAAATGGTGTCCTGTGGAAGTCTCCCAACAAGCCTTGGCACAACTGCCTGGAGCAGATTTGAGCAGGGCATCCACTCCACCACCTTGTCCTTTCTAACAGGTCTCAAGGGCTGAGGTATTGTCTGCTTTCTGCACCCTCTCTCCTTCCAGGAGTTCCAGGTTAGCTCTGAGGATCGTTGTATCTGTGAACAAGGAGACAAATTTAAAGCAGCTAAACTGCTTGCTGTCACAGTGGGTTAAGGGGCCTTTCCCTCTTGGTGCACCAGAAAAAAAGGTCTCTGAAGTGCACATGCATGGAATCTCAAATGGATCAAAGCCATGCTGTTACTAGCAGCTCTGGCATCCACCCACTGGAGCTGCAAGACATGTGCAGAGCTGGAGCTGGTCTGTTCCTCCTGCATTGGAGTCTGGGGCAGAGACAAACTCCATCTGGGACTGGCAGCATCAGCTTGGTCTTGGAAGGATGGACACAGCCACGGCTCACATCTCCCAGAGGCATCATGCTAGTGCTAAGCCTGCCCAGCTTGGTCACAAAGCCAACCCAGGGCTGTGGATGAGGTGGGACAGAAAGACCATTCCCAGAGTGGACTGGTGTTCTGAAAGAACAGGAAACAGAAAAATTGCATTTGGTTTCCAAGCCCTCTGATCTGGCAACTCCGCTCCCTTCCTGTAGCCTGCATCGCCTGGACCCTGTTAGGGAGAGGTGATGACAAAAGAGAGATTTGGCTGTTCCTCCATCTGCTCAGATCCCAAGAAGGTGGGGAGGCCACTGGCTGGAGCCAGGCTGTGGTGGGCAGTAGGCAGGTGTCACGTCCTACTCACCACTCTCCTGTTTCCTGGGCAGGCTGTCCCCTCATTGCCACTGATGCCTGGCAGCAATTCCTGTGGCTGCTGCTCCCACAGTAGGAATTTTGCTGTGGACCACTGGCTTGAGGAGAAAGCTGCAGGAAGATGTAAAGGCATAAGTCAATGCAGGAAATAGTGGTGTGAGATGAAAAGTTTGCAACCGTTAGAGCAGGAAGGAAGAGGATCAGCACAGTGAAAGCAACACCTGCCCAGGCAGGGATGTCAGCATCTTCAGAGGACTGGTGGTGGGGCACCTGCTGGGACGTGGCCTCAGCAAGAAAGGGATTGGTCAGCTCGGCCATTCCTTTCGTAGGTGGAGGTGTCTGGATCAAAGCAAAGGTCTGTCCTGTCCAGGAGGGGCAGAGCAGAGGGAGGAGGCAAGGGGCTACTTTGCTGCAGCATCTCTGTGTGCTGCCTCCTCCTCCCCTGCTGCTGCTGCTGCCACCAGCCTCTGGCAGGTCAGTCTACTTAAAACCTCCTTGTCTGGGGCTAGAAGGAGCCTTGCTCCCCATTCATAGACCATCTCTGGAGTGTCCCCTGTGGTGCTCACTCACAATACAGCAGCAAATGTTGTAGGAGACTGCTTAGTTCTCCAGAACCTCCACACAAGGAGGTGGCACACATGAAACAGCAAACACATCATGTCCCTGAGGGTGGTGGCATTAGAGCTCTTGAGGGCTCATTAGTGTTGGAAGCTGATGATTTTGAGAGAAAATGTTGTTCCCTTCGAGATGAGGCTCTGCCCCACTCCTCTGTTCACAGGACCTTGCAAAGGGTTTGGCTGAGAAAACCTTGAACTCCCACTTAAGAAGCACATAAAACTCAGGGATAATGTTAAAAGCAGCATTATCCAGCCTTGCTGGAGGAACAAGCAGCTATGGCTTGAACAGGATGTAAGGACCTCCACAGGGAGAAAGCTTTGGATGCTGAGAATCTCTTTAATCTAGTGGAAAAAGAAAGAACAAGCACCACTGGTTGGAAGCTGAAGCCAGACAAATTCAAGACAAAATTAAGGAGTGGGATTGTTAACAGTGCGGATATGTAACTGCTGGAACATGCTCCCTGGGAAGTGGCAGCTTCTCCATCCCTCCAAGTGTTCACAACCACAATCACTACTTTTCTGTAAGATGCTTTTGTTAAAAACAAGTCATCAGGCTCGACAAAAGGATAAAAGTGCAAAGCCCTCTGTCCTGTGATGCTCAGACTAGCCAGTCCTTATCTCCACATAGCTTGCTTGAACTGTGGAAAAATGCAGATGAAGGTGCAAGAATGGAACTCTCTGTAACAGGCTGCTGAAACTCGAGTGTGTGTAAGGCACAGGGGAAGAACTTGGGCAGGAAGAAGCAATAAGAAGCAGAATAGGGTGAGCAGCAGCCAGCTGATGCTGCTGGTGACTTGGGAACATAAAGCCATGCTCTGGCAGCCCCAGCCAGAGGAGGTTGTGCACCATGGGCTCACAGCCTACTTGTCTGAAACTCAGCTGCTTTTGCTGGTTACAGTCCCCAGGAGACTGAAGGGCTATGGGTCTTTTACTCTGGTTTTCTGGTTATGGAAAAGTCTTCTCACACGTCGAGAACACAGAGCTGAACAAAATCAGGTGGCAGCAGAGCTGCTTTGCTGCCTCTAGGAGAGAACGAAGTGTCTAAAAGATCTGCAATGAAGTAAAATGTTCAAAGAGATCAAGTAGGACCCCCTGGGCTTTCCCTCTCTAGTGGGAAGCTTGTACATCTTCACTGGCCCCATGGGGCTGAGAAGATGAGGGTCCCTGAGCTCTGCACATCAGCTCACTGCACACAAGCACCCCTCCTGCCCACAAATCAGGGGTCTCAGACAGATCTCCTGAGGCATAGGAAGGCTCTGCCTTCAGGTGCTTCTCACGTGCAGTACTGCTTGATGGGTCTGCAAAGTAATTAAATCAAGAAAGATCCCTTAATTCCCGTTGGAATCCCATTAATAACAAACCAGATTCCTCTCTGCTATCCCTCCTTTACTGCTACAGCTGTCTTGCTGGCTCAGCCTTTTTGTAGTCTTCTGACTCCAAAAGACAAATCCTTTCTGCAGTTGCACTGGTTGGAGCAACCTGGACATTGCTGAGGCTGCCCCTGACAGGATGTCCAGCGCCCCACTGCACGTCTTTGCAAGGGATATGTGGGCACTGGCCTGGGGAACTTGCTTGCACAGAGTGTGCCACAGGGGAGCAGGTGTCAGCTGCTGTCAGGGGCTGAGGAAGAGGTCACTGACCAGTGGAAAAGCCACTCTGGTTGCAGCCAAGCTGGGTTTCAAGAGCAGCTATTTCCCAAGTTGGTCCCATTTGAACAGGAGATGGTAGCTGCAGGAGCCCAGCAGCCCTGGCATGATTATGGCTGGGGTTCACTAATTCCAGTGGAAGGAGCAGCCCTGGAGCACCAGCTGGGGAAAGCATCTGTCCTCAGAAGGTTTGTTTCAGTCATGCTAGGTATGTGTGTGTGTAATTCATCATCCAAGTGTTTGGTGTCACCAGGTCCTGGTAATTCATTGCAAATAACATGATTTTGGCCCCTCACACCAGTGGATTTGTGATGATGCGAAAAGCTGCAGCTGTCTTCAGTGCTTTCCTGCAGTGAGCTGAAGTGCTCAAGTGCCTTAAGGCCAGTGCTGATACTCCTTTTTCAGCCCCGGGTCATTTTTCTGGCCCTCCTTTGAACTCTCTTTGGTATTTTCACATCCTTCTTGAAACTGAGACTTTGGAGCTAGCTTTGCCAGCAAGGCAAGGTAAAAGCATTGCTCTCCCCTCACCTCCTGCAGACGTTGGAGCAACACAGTGGTCCCCGCACTGCCCTGGAGACCATTGGCTGTGCTGAAATATTGCACACTCAGTCGTGATCACCTCATACTTTGCAGAACAGCTCACCCTAAATCACTGCTGTCTTACCCATCCCATGGCACCTGCATGGTTTTTCTCAGAAAATCTGCATACCCTTAGCTGCACCAGAAGCTCACAAAACATAGCCAACACTTTTCAGAGAGACAATCATCCATCCTTGTGCCCAGCTTGGGAGATCCTGAATGGCACAACTCTGCTTATGAGCCATCATGGCAGGAGCCTGGGACTCAATGCTCCCAGCTCTGCAGTGTTATTCAGACCATCCTTGGGAAGAGAATGTGCTGAGATGTGAAATTTGGCAGCAGCTGGGGCAGGTCATGGGGCTAGGCAGGCTCCCAGGACATCCACATTACAAACCTTGCTGCTACTGAGCCTTGAGAGTGGAAGGCACTGATGTCAAAGCAGCAAATCCTTGGGGACCACCCAGCCCAGAGAGGTGGGTGCTGGAGGCTGGGATTGCTGGTGCCAGCTCACCATGGAGGCAAGACCACTGAGAGCGCCCAGCAGAACAGCTCTTGAGATCCATATGGAAATTCTGAAGGCAGACACTGAGAGTCTGGCTTCTATCACTCCCCTAACTGGTGGGTGAAAGCAGCATCTCATCAATGGAAATATGGAGAGAAGGTGAGAAACCCCAGGAGAAAAGACCTAAAAACTCAGAACACGAAACTTGGTTTTAACTCATGACCATGGGGCTAAACACTGAAGTATGTGCTTTTCTTTCTTCTCACTGCAAACTCAAGTAGTTACTCATCTAATGACTGCTAATCAGGGTGGCTCGCCAGAAAGACAGCAGTTCTGTTTCTCCTGCCTGCTGTGAGCCTGAGCAGCACAGACTGGCACTGCTTCCCACAGAAGCTCAGTGCAGGCAGGGATATCCTCAGGCTGCAGAGCAGCCCAACCATCCAGCAGGGTCAGGGATAGAGGCATGGCCTCATTGACAACCCACATAAGCAGCATTGAGCAACTGCAGCTCATTCCCTGGGAGTTCTGGCCTTGTGGCTGAGCTGTCTCAGGCTATACAAGCCTCTCCCTTCACACTCCCATCTCCTTTGGGGCCCAGAGTTTCCAGAGGAAGCACTTACCAGGCTGGTGTGGCACAAAGCCCCGTGGTTTTGGCTGGGAGTAGCAAGAGGAGAACAAAAGGGGGGTTTTCCTCCAGCATTATGCCAAAATCTTGCCCAGAAAGTGAGAAGTGTGTCTGGATCTCTCTTTGGCAGACCAGCTAAGTGCTGATGGAACAGATCAGCTTCTGCTGAACTGGAAAGAGCATGGGGCTGGCAGTCCAATCTGGCTGCTGGGTTTTCACCTTGTGCTGGTCACTGGTGCCTCACTGCTTGGTTTTATATGCTGACCTCTTTACCCAAAATGCGTGTTAAATCAGGGCATGTGAGGGCTCCCCACACACAGGATGGATAACAGTCTATATGAGATATCTGCGCTGCCACCTACCCACCATCCCGTTCCCTACCCATGCCCTGCATCCTGGGGGCCTGGAGACTCCATTCCCAACCACACACCCTTCTGGGATGCAAGACCCCTTCATCACACTGTCCCGACCATGCAGGGCTTTCCTTGCCCTTCCCAGGCACTGTGCAGAGCCACAGGGTGCTTGTTCAGTACTCATTTCCTCCTCACAATGCAGATCAGCCCTGACAGGCAGAGCAGCCCCTGGTGCTAGTGTGACCATCACTGCTGGACATTTGACATTGCCAGTAGGGAGGGGGATCATCCCTATTGCCCTGGGGCACATGGTCCCTCTAGGACATCCAGTCTGGGATATTCAGAGGGTGTTTATGTGTGTGAGGGTGACTGAGCACCCACAGGCAGCACTCAGAGAAGCAGGGTGAGAGGCTCCATCTCCCCAGCATCACCTGGTGTGCCTGAAGGAGCGGGGCCAGAGCCCCATCCTGCAGAACAGGAGGCAAAGGTCTGAGCCTGCCCTTTCCCTTCCCACAACCCTGCTTCATTTACCACACACCTCCCAGCTTCTGCAGCGGATGAGTGGGGGGCCCTGCCGGCAGCAGCCTCCGTCACCACACAGCCTCACCTCTCTCCCCAGGGCTTGGGGCCCATCCTGTGTGCTGTGCGAGGCCATGCCCTGTGGGAAAATACTGTGTGGTGACTTAATTAAGGCTGCATCATTTATGCATGTGTGTAGAGTCTAAGCATTTCCTCTTTCTTGAGTGCTTGGCTTCCCCATGCTCCACAGGAGGCTTTAAATTGTGAGAAATACCTCTGGGAAGCTGAGCACCCTCGGCAGTTCCAAAAGTTAGTATTCCATGAACAGAGTCAAAGAGCAGGGGAGAGTTCTGATGTGCTCCAGCTCTGTATAGAGAGTGGGGGAAGAACCTGCTCCAGAGATATCACCACCCCGTCTGCATCATCTGGAGCTGGTGTGCAGGTCCACAGCATGGCTATGTGTTGGTCCATGGGTATGTGCAAGGGCGCTCGTGCTGCTCCTCATGCTGTGCAACCTAGCCAAGATCTGAGCTCCTTTAGATGGTACCTGTGTCTCTCAGCATGGGCGATGTATTCCTCCCTGAATCTCTTTCCTGGAAACATTCATGCCATTATGGCTTGGACTGCACAAAAAAAGCTCATCCCAAAGCAGACATCTGGCACACAACATTTTCACCCCAACAGCCAAAATTTTGCTAGGCTGCAAGCAGGGGAGCCAGCCTTTCCTGCCTACTCTGTGAGTAGGGGGGGGCTGTTGTGCTGCTGACTGTCCCCTCTGCCCCCCAGGACTACTGGCTGTCCCTGCTTTACAAGCGCCTCATTGGTCCCAAGGTGCTGGCGATCCACGTGGCCGGCCTCCAGAGGAAGCCCCAGCCCGGCAGAGTCATTCGCGACAAGCTCCGGATTTATGCCCACTGCACCAGCTACCACAAGTAAGTGCAGCAAGGAAGGCTGAAGATTACAGGGTGGGTTAAGTGGTATCCCCAGGAGACCAACGAGGACATGCTAGGGCAGGTTGGCTTCCCAGGATACTCACTCGGGTGCTGCTCTGGCCAGTGTCACAGTGAAAGGAGAGTGCAGGAATGGTCTGGGATGCCTCCGATGAAAGTCGTGGCAAGCCCGCGCCTGGGAACGGGGCTGGCTGGGGCCGGTGCAGTGGCCGCCGGGCAGCCTGGGCAGCAGAGATCAAGGGAGTGGATTTCACACGAGGGGCCCCGGTCGGTCGGGTTACCCGCCGGGCCGCGCTGCCGGGGAGCCTTGCCTGGTTATTGTTTCGCTGATAAGGTCTTTGAAAGCACCTCAGCGAGCCGGGGGGGCGGCACCTCCTCCGCGGACACAAGTTGCTATTGTGGTGGAGGAGAGACTGTTTCTTTACACAGTCCAGATGCTTTCAACATGCCTCCAGCTCGGTAGGAAACCTTGTCCAGTAACTGACAGGTGCAAAGTGCTTTATAGCCTTTGTTTGGGGCTGCCTGATTCGGCAGGGACAGAGGATCAGTGTCTGGACCTGTCTGTCAGGTGCCTGGGATGGTGGGGGCAGACGCCACTCACGCTCAGAGCTCCCCTCTGTTCTCAGCCTCCTCCTTGCAAAGTTGGGAGGGCGGGGGGGCTGTCCTGGGACTGACACTCTGTCCTTGGCCACCCCTACTCTGGACACCGTGGCAGCATCCTCTTGTGCCGTGTCACTGCTGGCTGAAGAGGGGGGGTTGAAAGGTGTCGCCACAGAGCCATGCTCCATGATGGGAAGGTGGCACCTCCCTGTGAAGGGGCAGCAGGATAGTGAATCTGGATGTCTGCACGAGGCCAGTTCTTGCAGAGACCCCCAAGCCTCTTCTTGGGGGCGATGCTCCCTGGGGACATGACAGTGCAGCCCTCATCTCCCACTCTCCCCTTTGCAGTCACAACTATGTCCGGGGATCCATCACCCTTTACATCATCAACCTGCA
>VXBI01005669.1:310399-369885 GCA_013397375.1 Toxostoma redivivum | reverse complement strand
CACACCGTGCCGCTGTCACATGGTGCGGTGCCGCTGTCACACCGTGTCCCGGTCCCACGGTGCGATGCCGCGGTCACACGGGGCGGGGGTCACAGCGTGTCCCGGTCCCACGGTGCAGTGCCGCGCCGGGCCGCCGGGGGCGCTGCGAGCGCGGGCGCGGCGGTCACGCGCGGCGGAGCAGGAAGCGGCGCGGGGCGGGTGGGGCCGCCCGGTCCCGAGTCCCGGTGCCGCCGGTCCCGGTGTCCCCCCCGCCGCGGGCCATGCGCTGCGTCCTGATCGCCAGCACCGCGGCCGAGCTGCTCTTCTACTGGGCCGATGCCGCCTTCCTCCGCCGGCTGCGGTCGTCCCACGCCGGGCAGGTGGGGCGGGACGGGGCGGCGCGGNCCCCCCCGGCCGGGTCCGCCGAGAGATGCGCCGGGCGGGGCGGGGCAGGGGAGAGGGCGCCGGGGGCCGCCCGGGCGGGTGGGCTCTGGCTTCGCGGCGGGAAATGTTGATAATTAAATTATACATCCCGGAGCGGAGAGGGACGGAGCGGCGGGCCAGGAGCGTGTCCTGCCCGGAACAGTGGCGGTGTCGCGGGCAGGAGCAGCTGCGACGCGCCCAGGCGCTACCGGAGGTGTAATAAAGTTGGGCTCTCAACTGCGCCGGCGTCTNGGGTGGAGCCGCCCGGTCCCGAGTCCCGGTGCCGCCGGTCCCGGTGTCCCCCCCGCCGCGGGCCATGCGCTGCGTCCTGATCGCCAGCACCGCGGCCGAGCTGCTCTTCTACTGGGCCGATGCCGCCTTCCTCCGCCGGCTGCGGTCGTCCCACGCCGGGCAGGTGGGGCGGGACGGGGCGGCGCGGGTGCGGGTGGGGGGAAGGAAGCGTGGGGTGCGCGGTCGCGCGTTGGCGCTGACCGGGACAGTGTGGCACAGGGCCCGGCGCTGGAGGACAGCCTCAACACCCTCTTCGCCCCTCTCATCATTTCCTGCGCTGCGCTGCTGGAGAAGCTCTCCGACACCTACACCTGCTTTGCCACCGAGGGTGGGCGGCACCTCCACGTCCTGCACACGGTAGGACCGGCTCCGGGGACCAGGGACCCCTGGCCGGCCCCCGTCTGACCCCGCTGCCTGTTGCAGTTCGAGGACTGCCTGTACATCGCAGTGAACGGCGACGGGACGCAGAGCGAGGACGACCTGCGCCGGACACTCTTCGTGCTGCGACGCTTGGTGGAGGCTCACTGTGGCCTCGTCACGCTCGACTCGCACCTCGTCCGCAAGGAGTGAGCGCACACAGCCACCGGCACAGGCTGGCGTGTCGGGTTGCTGGGGTGGCTGTCCCGAGGTGCCTTCATGCAGCACGGGGGGTGGGAGTGGGTGTCTCCAGCTGGGATTCCCCCTTTGCAGCAGGATGGGCTGCAGCTGGGTTTTGGTGTGTCAGTCCCACGGGGGGAGCTGGGTTTTGGTGTGTCCGTCCCACGCAGGGAGGTGACAGCCACCTATGAGTTTGCACTCTGTGGCGGCTGCAGGTTGCGTCCAGCTGATTCAGAGCAGCGGGAGCGTGTGTGGAACCTGCTGCGGGGCCTGCTGGAGACCTACACCCAACTGCGGGAGGAGGACCAGAGCTTTGCAGTGGAGGTACCAGTGCTCCGGGCTGTCCTTCGCTTTGGGGTGTTCTAGGGGTGGAAGGGTGCGTGGAGTCCCAGGATGTGGGAAAAGGCAGTAGGATGGGGACTTCAGGGCAGCTCCCTGGAGCAATGGAAGGTCAGACCTGCCCCGAGGACTGCAAGGCTGGGTCTGAGAGAGCCCAGCAGCCTGCCCTCTTCCTGCACCCCAGGCTGTGGAGCGGCTGATGCATCCTCAGCTGTGTGAGCAGTGCATCGAGTTCCTGGAGCGACAAGTGGTACAGTACATCAACACCAGCCCTGAGCGTGGTGGCGATGAAGTGGGCCATGCTTTCCTCCTGGTACACACCAAGCTGCTGGCCTTCTACTCCAGGTGCACCCAGCCCCACCACCCTCCCCAGGTCAGCCATTTGTCCTCCCAGCTGACCCTTTCCTTCTCTGGCCTTCAGCCGCAACACCAGCTCCATCCGTCCAGCCGACCTACTTGTCCTCATCCTCCTGGTTCAGGACCTGTACCCCAGTCAGAGCGCTGAGGAGGAGCTTGGCCCACAGGTGCTTCAGAGCAGGATTGGGGGTGCAGGAAGTCAGGCTGCTCCCATGGGGTGATGCCTTGACAGCTGGGGCTTAGGGATTTTTTCCCTCTTTTTGAAAGCCCACAGCAGGGAATGTTCTCCCTCAGGGACCCAAGAGAAGTGAGAGCATCCCTGTGGGTGGCCCTGGCTCTCATAGAGCTGCAGAGAAGGACTCAGATGACCAAGTGAGTCCTTGATATCAGGAGCTGCAGAGTGGGATGCTGGAAGGGCTCCCTGCATTGCTCCTGTCACTGACCCATCCTTTTTTGCTGGCAGGACACAGATGATCTCTCTGCACCTGAGGTCTACTACACACCTGAGCCCTCGCCAGGCCGGCAGAGTACAGGTGAGTGCCCAGCTGGGCAGCAGCCGTGCCCCACACCCCCAGCCCTGCAGAGGCTCTGAGGAGGGCTGGAAGGGTGCCCTGCCGTGTTCTCTGCAGGCAGTGAGAGCTGGTCAGAGGGTGCTGAGATGCTGAGCATTGGGGAGGTGGATGCTGCAGATGTCCAGGTGAGCACAGAGTCCTGCAATACCTCCCAGCTCCACACCTCACCAGCCTGGCCCAGTGCCCTTTGCAATTCTGGTCCTCATCACTTGTCCCTTGCTGGGCTGCAGCTGTGGGTGCCTTGTGTCCTCCAAGTTGTGCATAATTATGACAGCTCTGATCTCCATCTCTGAGGCACTGCTTACAATGAGCTGTCAGTAGAGAGGGAGCAGGGCTGCCTCAGAACAGTCCAGTGTCTCCCTCTGCTGCCGTTGGGCTTTCTGGGCTGCTTCCCTAATGGATGCTGCAACACCTCACACGCTGCAAGCAAACACTGGCCTCAGTTTAAGGCATTTGCAACCTTTGTCTTTGCAACACTCTTTTCTGCCACTCCTTTGGGGTCCCTGGGCACTTTCCTCACTGCTGATCTTTTGCTACATGGCTCCTCCAGCTCCTTTGGTTCTGTCATGCCTGGTTGCAGTTTTCAAGGCAATGCTGCATCCCTACAGAGCATCCTTGGTGCGAGCTGTCTCATCCCCACAGGGGACTGAGCATCTCCCCTGTCTTCCCAGATGGCAGAGGACTTACTCCAGACCTTGGGGCCTCTGGTTCCTGAAGCTTCAAACCCCAGAAGGATCTTTCTGGATGCCAGCCTGCGGGAAGGTTACTGCCCCTTGCTGCCACACACCATGCACTGCCTCCCGCTCTGGCCAGGCATCTCCCTTGTGCTGCTGACCAAGGTGAGCTGCCTCTGAGATGAGGGAAGCTATGTTGGACTGAGTTCTGCCTGAATCACCTCTCCGTTCCCTGGCAGGGCCCCATGACCCAAGTGGCTGTCACCTTGTATCAACTGCTGGATGGTTTCTTGGTGCTGGAGAAGAAGCTGGAAGAGGGACCAGAGGTGGGAGTCGCACGTTCCTACCCATTTCTTGCTGAGCTGCGGCAGCGCATGGACAAATTTGTGAAGAAGCTGAGTGGACAGGACATCCAGGTGGGAGTGGGGACCTGAGGACCCTGTCCTATTTTCTCCACAGCCTGACACAGTCGTGTTTCTTTCTAGTTGCAGAACACCTGGTTGGACTTCAAGAACAAGATATTTTCTCGGAGTGAGCCTGGGAGCTCCCTAGAGTGAGTAGGGAGAAGCCAGGGAAAGTCTCTGGAATAGTCAGGGATCTTTCCCAGCCTGGGGACCAGCACAGCTGTCCTTGCAGTGCTGGGGACCCAGTGTCCAAACTCAGCATTGTCTGTGTCCCCTGACTCAGGCTGCTGCAGTCAGTGGCCAACGTGAAGCGGCAGCTCTGCTCTGTGTACCGCCAGCTCTTCCTGACCTCTGCTGGCCACAGCCTGTCCCAAGGGCTGCGGGACCGGACTCAGAAGCTGATGAGGTGAGTGCCTGGGGATGGTCAGCCTCACCAGGGGGCTGCCCCACATCCAGCTGTGCTGGGGCTTGTGGGTCCTGGCCTGTCACTATGCCTCTTCTCGGCAGGGAGAAGCTGCTGGACTGGCGGGATTTCCTGCTGGTGAAGAGCCGGCGCAATATCACCATGGTGTCATACCCATCTCTGCAGCTGGGAACCCAGCCTGGCAAGGGGGTGTCCCTAAGGGGGTAGCAGATGTGGGAGTGTGGGACCCTGTCCCCCAGCACTGGGATCAAGGGGACGAATGTAGTGGGCAAAGGTGGTTTCACTGAGGTTCAGAAACTGTCTTGGAAGGGCACCAAAGTTGTTGAACACCCTTAACCCATCCCACGTACCTGGAGGACTTTCCTGGTCTGGTGCACTTCATCTATGTGGACCGCACAGCTGGACAAATGATGGCACCATCACTTAGTGTGACAGAGAAATCCAGCTCAGAGCTGGGCAAGGGTCCCTTGGCCACCTTCATCAAGAAAAAGGTACTACTCATGGAGTACGTGTGGGATGGGAACTGCAGAAGAGGGTGGAAATTGGAGGGGTTTCTGCTTAGGCTTCAAATGCCCCTTGTCCCCCAGGTCTGGTCTCTGATCACACTGGCCCGGCGATACCTACAGAAGGGCTATACAACGCTGATGCTGCAGGATGGCGACTACTGCTGCTCCTACTTCCTCTGGTTTGAGAATGAGATGGTATGTAGGGTCAGGAAGGTGCCCTCTGAGCCCCTCTTTCCCTGGGGCAGGGAGCAGGGCTGTAAGCATAGCCAGCTCTGACTTCTCAGTGGTCCCATCCCAGCTCCTGCTGTCATTTCTCCCCAGGGCTACAAGATGGAGGTGATAGAGATACCAGTCCTGTCTGATGATTCTGCTCCCATTGGGATGCTTGCAGGGGACTACTACAGGTGAGCAGTTACCAGCCCTGTGGCTCAAAGGGAGCCCTTTGGCACCAGAGCTTGAAGCTGTGATGGCACACAGGTCCCTGTGAGTGATGCCAGGATGCCAGTGTTGTGGTGTCACTGGACTTGCACCAGCCCATCTCCCCAGCCTGGTGCCATGGTTTTGCTGTGTCCTTGCAAAGTGCTTTATAGAGGAAAAGTCATTAGAAAGGGGCTGCCTGTGTGCACTGCACCTGACAAACCCTTGTCTTCTTCTCCCCAGGAAATTGCTGCGTTATTACAGCAAGAACCACCAGACAGAGGTAGTGAAGTGCTATGAGCTGCTGACTGTGCACCTGGGCATCATCCCCTCCGAGCTCGTGGTCCAGCAGGCCTATGACTTGGCCCGGCGCCTCTGGGAGCCATCCCGCATCCCACTGCTCTGAGCTGCCTCCACCCACCCTGAGGCCAGGATTAAAGTGGGTGTGTGGGTGTTCCCAGAGCCTGGGTTGCTTTTTCAGTGTCTGTGTGCCATGCCATGGATTGTGCCTGTAGGCAGTGACAGGCAACCTTCCCATCCTCCAGCCTGGCCAGGGCTGGCACTGTCCCTTTTCCTGCTTCCCATGATTTTCACTCCCACCCAGCAGCCTCTGGGGATGGGCAGAGCGTGGGGCTGAGAGGTTGTTGGCAAATCACTTGTCTTGCTGAAAAGTGCATTTCCAGAGCAGGATTTAGTAGTGTTAGCTTGGCATTGCTGCCAGGCTTTGGCCAGAGATCAAGATAGTGTAGCCAAACCTGAGTGAAGCAATGGTCTAAGGTGCATCCCCCTTCCCCCTCACACCCAAACGTGGGGTGCAGGGCCCTCAGAGGTTTGGCAGGCTCTGGGGAAGTGCAGCCCATCCTGCACCCCCTTCCCCCCTCCCAGGCTTCCAGGCACCAGTTTGCCACAACTCTGAGCTTAGCTGGGAACAGCAAGTAAATCCTGAGGCAGCTTATGTGTTTCCCAGGCACGTCTGGGCTTAGTGCTCAAGTACAGCTGGGAATGGGGCCAGCCCCAAGGGACTGAGGCAGCCACTGCCCCTTGTTGCTCCCATGCCACTTGCTGGAGCTGGGGATGGCAGTTCAGGGAGCACTGGACCATGACAGGGCCTTTGCCCCATCCTGCTGAGCCGGAATTTGCCCTGCTGAGTGATAGTGCTGGATTCAGAGCCAAGCTCATCCCCAAGCTGCCCCTTTTCCAGCTGCTTTCAGAGCTGTGCTTGGGGCTTGCCTGCTCAAGGGGGGGCCAAACTCCCTCTGTCCTGCCATGCTCGGCCCATCACCCAGCCACGTGCATCTGGATTATGCCTGAAGCAGAACAGGAGCTAGGGAAGGGGGCCTCCAAGGCCCCCGCCTGCCTGCACAGCACCTTCCTGAGTACAGGCTGGGGAGCTCCTGGCTCACTGCTGAGCCCCAGGCAGGATCTGTCCCCTCTCAGCCCTGGGGCTCATGCCCAGCCCTGCTGCGAGCCCCCAGCAAAACCGTGCCAGGGTCAGCGCCTCGCTGGGGGCAGCGCTGGGCGGGTGCCCCTGTCCTGACCAGCCTCCCGCCTCCTCACGGCGTTCCCTGCCCTGGCCCCCTCCCTGTGCCCGGAAGCCCTGGGAAAAGTTCTGCCGTGAAAGCAAAGTCCAGTCTGCCAGGCGCAGGGCAGCCATGGCCGGGCGCTGCGGGGCGATGGCAGCCGGGCTCCGGGCAAGGCTGAGCCTGCTCTGCTCTTCCCGCTGGCTGCAGGGCTGGCATCTGTCCCTGGGGCCGTCGGGAGCGCGCTCGGCCCATGCCGGGGCTGCAGCCCAGCTGCAGAGGGAATACGACGCGGTGGTGATCGGGGCAGGTAACAGAGCAAGGGAGCAAGAGTCGAGCTGCAGGGACCCCCATCTGCCCTGCCCCCAGGGCAGGTAGCAGAGGAGCAGCGAGGTGGGAACCACAGTAGTGCTGGACACATTGCAAACTCCCAGACTGCTCCTCATGCCTGGGACAACGCAGGGATCTGGCACAAATTGCAGCCCCCCAGCATACGGAGCACTGTTGGAGAATCTTCCTTGAGCACTTCTGTCCCCCTCTGCTGCACCATTAGGGCCAGGGCTGTAGGGCCGGGGGAGGATGCTCCTTGTCACCTGTATCCCTGTGTCTAAAGCCTGTTATTGGGGTGGCTGTGACAGCCCCATGCCCCAGGCATGGCAGGGTGCCGTATGCTGTGGGCCTGTCACCAGCACTGGGCTCTGCTCATCTCCCTCTCTTCTTGCAGGGCACAACGGGCTGGTGGCAGTGAGTACCTAGAGTGGCATGCTGCCTCTCCTTCATCCACAGGGGACAGCAAGGGACTGGGAAGGGTCTGTGGGCGTGGGAGGGCTTTGGTGGCAGTGTCCGTGGGGCTGGGACTCCCTTAGCCCTCCCTAGGGAGGGGGGCACCATGTGCAGGAGGGTGCTGACGTTGACAATGACATGCCGGCTGGAGGGATGGGCAGTGTGTGCCATGCTCCCCACAGGCTGCCTACCTGCAGCAGGCGGGGCTGCGCACAGCTGTGCTGGAGAAGCGCCACGTGCTGGGCGGCGCAGCTGTCACAGAGGAGATTGTGCCAGGTACCCCTGCATGCCCCTTGTCCCCCTGGCCCTGGCCAGCCCTGGTGGTGGACATCCCCCACCACCCCACATGTTCCAGGGTTCAAGTTCTCCCGGGCATCATATCTGCTGAGCCTGCTGCGACCACAAATCTATGCTGATCTGGAGCTGCAGGTACTGGCACCCACCCTTTGCTGGGCTGCTGCCAGGGGCACCCTGCTGCCAGGCTGTCCCTGGAGGATGGGTCCTGCAGTGGGGACATCCCTGTCTTGCAGCGTCACGGTCTGAGGGTGCTCCCACGGGACCCCTACTCCTTCACCCCACTGCTGGAGGACAGGAGCTCTCCTCGCTCCCTTCTGCTGGGACATGACATGGCCCAGACTCAGCAGCAGATTGCTCAGTTCTCCCAGAAGGATGCCCAGGTACCACCAGGGACAGGCACCAGGCACAGCAAAACCCAGGAGGGGCTGCCCTGCCCCTGGAATGGCAGGGATGCTCCTGGGTGGGGTATCCATTGCACCCACCATGGTGCAGTCCTTGTTGTCCACCCTCTGTCCCCGTCCAGGCCTACCCTGAGTATGAGGCATTCATGGGGCGCATGGTGTTGGCCCTTGACCCACTGCTGGATGCCCCTCCAGTGGATACAGCTGCCCTGGGAAAGGGTTCCCTGCTCCAGCAGCTCAGGAACCTGCGAACCCTGAAGCCCTTGCTGCAGGCAGGTACATCTGGGGTGACAGCAAAGCCTGATAGCAAGGCGTGTTTGTCAGCACTTGGGATGGGCAATGTTGAGCCTCCTCAGGAGCCCAAAGTGGTCTGGCAGGCTCTGGTAGGCTTATTCACCTTGGTCCCGCTGACTGACCTCCAAACTCAGCTGGGCACCAGTAGCCAGCCCTGGCACAGCCATGCAGGTCTCACACCACCTCTCCACCCCTAGGGCTGGCACTGGGGCGGCAGCTGCCCCACTATTATGAGGTGCTCACAGCTCCCATCTCCAAGGTGCGTGCTGGCAGTGATGGTGTGGAAACACCCACTGCCTCTCCTGGCTGCTAGGGTGCTGCAGCAGCTCCCAACCCCAAGCCTGGCATGCTCTCTTTCTCCTGGGCCAGATCCTGGATCACTGGTTTGAGTCAGAACCCCTGAAGGCAACTCTGGCTACTGATGCAGTAATTGGAGCCATGGCTAGCCCACACACCCCCGGCAGTGGGTGAGGGTCCCTTCTCCCTGAGGCTCATGCGTGCACTGTCCCCCCTTGCCATGCTTTGTGCTTGGCTCTGCTGCACACCAATACCCCATGCCCTGTCCCCCACCTCTCCCTCCCACTGCCTGCTCAACTTTGCCAGGGTGCCCTCAGGGGTTGGTGCTGAGCAAGGGGCTGCCCCCCAGCCCTGCCATATGGCTCTCCTGAGCGGCCGCCACCTATCCCTTCACTGTTTGGACACCTCTGTCCCCACATTGGGCTGAGTCCTGGCTGGTGTGTGTTCCCTGTAACTGAGTTGACATCCCATGAGGTGGCATGGTCCCGTGCAGGAGACTGTGGGGGCTGTGGCACCATTCTCACTAGCCATGCAGGGGACAGATCCGTCCCCTCAGCCAGCAGCTAATCCAAGGTCCTGCTACCACAGGTACGTACTGTTGCACCATGTCATGGGTGAGCTGGAGGGACGGCGGGGAGCCTGGGGCTACGTGGCAGGTGGGATGGGAGCCCTGTCCCAAGCCATCGCCCAGGCAGCGACTGCCCGGGGAGCCCACATCTTTTCTGAGAAGGTACAGGGAAAGGGGAGCTGTTTGGCCATCCCCACAGGCAGCCGGGATGCCCTTGGTAAAGTCTTGTCCTCTGCATGTGCCCAGGCAGTGTGCCACGTGCTGCTGGGCAGGGACGGGGAGGCGCAGGGTGTCGTGCTGCAGGATGGGACAGAGGTGAGGAGCAAACTGGTGCTGTCCAATGCCTCCCCCCAGATCACCTTTCTAGAACTCGTTCCTCAGGTATGGAGTGCATGGGGCTGGTGGGGGCTTGGCGTGTTGGAATTGCTCCATTCACACTGCCTCTCATAGCCAGCCTCTGCACTGGTATATCCCAACCCAGGAGCAGCTGCCGAAGGATTTTGTCCAGCGAATCCGGCAGGTTGACACACGCTCCCCTGTCACCAAGATCAATGGTAGGTACCAACAAGGACACTTCTGCTGCCATCCCTGCTAGGGGAACACTGGTGTCAGGCTCAGCAAAAGGCTGCACCCCACTTCTTCCATCTCCCCACTCTATGCCCAGTGGCAGTGGATCGGCTGCCCAGCTTCCTGGCTGCCCCCAATGCCCGTGATGGCCAGCCCCTGCCCCACCACCAGTGCTCCATACATCTCAACTGCGAGGGCACTCAGCTCCTGCATCAGGCATTCACTGAGGCTACCCAAGGGCACCCCTCCAGCAGGTAGGAGCCTGTACTGGCACACCTTGGTGTGCTGGGGAACAGACAGGACAGTCATGGCAGTGGATGCTGGGGAAAGAGGTGTGGAGTAGCTGGGTTGCCCTGTGCCTGCCCAGTGGTGTGTTGCTCCCCCAGGCCCATGATCGAGCTCTGCATTCCCTCAGCGCTGGACCCAGGGCTGGCCCCACCAGGCTGCCATGTCGTGTCCCTGTTCACACAGTACACCCCGTCTGTGCTGGCAGGCGGTCAGTCCTGGGACGAGCAGGCCAGAAATGCATATGCAGACACAGGTACGTAATGCACACACAGAGTCTGGTAACACCTGGAGCCATGGAGCTGCACAGGAGTTTGCTACCATGTCCCCCCAGACTGCCCACCAGCAGTCCCTTCATCTTTCTCTAGTGTTTGACTGCATTGAAGACTATGCCCCAGGGTTCAAGGCATCCGTCATTGGCAGGGACATTCTGACACCACCAGACCTGGAGAGGATCTTTGGGCTGCCTGGTGGAGTGGGTACCATGAGTGTCATCTCTGAGCATCACTCTGATGCCAGTGCTAGTGGGCACACAGATCTGGGCCAGGCATGGCTAGCTCACACAGAGCTCTGTTGGCAGAACATCTTCCATGGAGGAATGTCTCTGGACCAGCTGTACTTCACCCGGCCAGCACCATCCTACTCTGGCTACTGCTCTCCAATTCCAGGCCTGTACCTGTGTGGAAGTGGAGCCCACCCTGGTGAGCAGAGCTGGGAGCCAGGACCCTCTTGGAGGCCTGCAGAAGGAAGAAAGGGGCATGTGGAAAAGGTGCACCACCATTCCTCATTTCTCCTTTCTCGCAGGCGGAGGAGTGATGGGAGCAGCAGGACGCAATGCCGCTCAGGTGGCTATCAAGGATTTCAGGCACCTCTGATGAGACTGATGAAACTGACTTCACCAACACAGGGTTGCAACAGCTGCATGCCCTACTGATGCCATGCAGAGCCCTGCCCATTCCAAACTTGTTTCCCCAGCACCTCAGGGCAGCAGCGGCTCCCAAGAGCTGGGTGCAGGCTGGCAGGGTCCCTCATGCTCTCAGCTGCTACCTTCACTTTGAACAGATCGCTGCTCCCAGCCTGTCACAACCCAGCCTTGCTCCAGTGGCTCCTGGACCCTGCATGACCATGGCAAGCCTCACTCAGCCCCTGCCTGTGCCCATGGAAATAAACCCTGGCCCGGACTCTGTCATGAGCACTCACATTGTGTTTCTTGAGCAACTCATGCAGCTCCTATTGTGCCATCCACGCTTGCTGGTGATGCAGCTTTGAGGGAGATGCCAGAGAGGACAGGCAGAGTAATGAACAGGGACAAACAGCCCATCACGTTCTCCTCTGCTCCTTGATGCAGGCTTAGGTGCATACAGGGCTGTTTGCGTAGAGTCCCCCAGCTCCAGGCAGGTCCAGACCATCCTAAGTACTTAGAACAAGCAGGGAGCTGCCTGGAAACTGTTTTGGTACCTGAAGTCCCCAAGTGTCCTCAGTTCCCCGGCTCTTGATGGCTGTGTGTACTACAGACACGTGTCCAGTAGCTCAGAAACCACAGGAGCCAGGGCTGGCAGCTGCCCCCTCTGCCTCACACATGTTCCTAATTCCCGACGGAAGCTGCCTGCACGTGTTCTGGCCCCGTCCCTCCGTCCCCAGGGCAGATGTTCCGTGCTGGCCACTCCTCAGCCTCAGCAAGCCTAGAGTGTGCGCCTCAGCCGGGCTGCTGCCGGGAGCGACTGGCTGCAGATTACAGAGCTCACATCCTCTCCCTGCCCTCTTCCTCTGCCAGACAATGCTCCCGATTCAGCCGCCCGCCTCGCCTCCTGCCGGGCCCTAAATACGGTGCTGACAGGGTGAGCTGCTGCACCTGAGCTGGCTGAATCAATATTGACCGGCCAGGAATAGTCCCGCAGCCCTCTGAGAATAGCCCCGCACGCCCGCCCGCCGCCCACAGCTTCCCGCGCACGGGGCTGCCCTGCTGCCGGCCGCGTATTTTTAGCTGCTGCCGCTGCTGGCTGCCCGGGGTGGCAGGTGCTGGCACCCAGTGAGCCGCGAGGGAGATGAGGGGCTCATTGCCTGACACCTCGGGGCAAAGGGGGACACCTCCAGCCCGCCACGATCACATGAGGGACAGGACACAGTGCCCGTACTGCTACGAGAGGAGGCTGGCAGGTCCCAGATGGGGGAGAGCCCACCAGCCGCCTTCCTCACTTCTCGCTGTCCCCAGGAGCAGAGGCAGAGCTGGGAGCGAGACCCAGCACTCGCCTGCCCTGCACCCCTGCCAGCATCTGTCGGGGGAGGAGTTCGGGGGAGGCTCCTGGCCTCACACTTAAGCAATTGATCTCCAAAACGTCGAGACGAATGAGTCACGGGCTCCACTGCTGGCCCCAACCCTGCCCTTCCCCAGGATTTTCCGTGGCCTCTGTTCTGGGGCTGGCCAGGGACTCATCGCAGCAGAGGCTTCAGGACGTGCCCTGATCCCGGCCAAGGCAGAGGGCTGGGATCAGAGTCCCCTGCGAGAGGGACCCAGAGTTGTGCATCCCTGCACACCCATAGGTGCTGGAGGTCCTTGCGAGACGTGGCGATGAGCTCACGGGCTATTCCCGGCCGTGTTGATCCTGGCTCCTCCCGGCAAGATCCGGCTGCTTTGACTCCAAACAAACAGTCCGGTGGCCACCGGCACATTCCTGGCCGGTCCCTGGGCACGGCCGGGGCACTGGGCTTCCTGTTTATCCCCATCCCACGGCGGGGCACGGCGGGCGTGTGGGAAGCAGGGTGCCCCGGGGACTGGCGGCACCCCAAGCCAGAGGTTGCTCCCGGGGCAAGTCGGAGCGGGTGGGGCATCATCAGGCTCCACGTGCCACGGAGCGGGGGCTAAGCCTGAGGACCCAGCCAGCCTGGTTTATAGATGGCACAGGTGATGCCCGAAGCCCTGGGAGAACTGTGCTCTGGGCTCACGGTACCATCCCATAGCCTGTCGTGGTCCCCATGCCCCCCGGGTCCTGGCCCCACGGCAACACCTCCGGGCATCCTGTGCCTGTGTGCCCACTTGAGTGAGTGAAAGGTACGAGGAGTGTCCCTAGCACAGCAGTTCGTCATCGTCAGAAAGTCCATGCTGTGCCTGGCTGCGGAGCAGCCCAGTGAGGGCAGCATCCCCGGCCGAGGGAATTTGGACTCAGGGGAAATCCAGCCTCATGGCAGGTAGGGACTATCTGGGATAGCTCAGATCCCCCTGGCTGGGGGAAGGACAGGGTTTGGGACAGGAGCAGGTTTGCCTCAGCGTGCAGTGAGGCAGAGTAGGGCCGAGGGNCCCCCCGCCGCACCATAAAAGCGGCTGCAGGCGGTGCCCGGCGGGAGGCAGGAGCTGTGGGATCCACTGCACTGCCGCGAGCGCCACCGCTGCGTCCCCTCGCCACCACCGTGTCCCTCGCCAGCGCCCGCCCCGCACCGCTGCCGGTCCGGCACCGCCATCCCTTGCCAGGGTGAGTGCCGGGGGTTGCCCCGGGAGGGGAGGTCTGGACACCTGGAGGGGGGTCAGCAATCCGACCAGTGCTCTGAATGAGGATGCAGGGAAAGAGGTGAGGTGATCGGGACCGGGCTGTGTGCAAGATGGGAAGGAACCCTGGTGTTCAGTAGAGAATCCAGGTGGAGGATAAAAGGGGACTCTATGGGGCCCTCACCCGTGTCCCGAAGCATGGGGCAGACAAGAAGCAACAAGAGCACAGAGCGATGTTCTTGGGGCTGCCCATGGCTATCGGTGCTTGGGAGGGCTGTGTCAGGGCTGGGTGACCTGGTGAAGGGTGTAGGGCTCGGGTATGGTGTGAGTATGGCCGGGACCAGCCCATGCATCCCCCACAGCACAGGGACAGGGATGTCACCACCGTGCAAGAGGGCATGATATCCCTCCACCATTGCCCAGCTCCTAGGGCAGAGGGGGGCTACAGCTGCACCCCCACTGCCATGGTCCCCAGGGACTCATTGTTGGGCTGTCCCTAGGCATCCCACCCACAGAACCATCATGGTGATGCCAACTGGCGCAAGTCACATCCTGCTGGTGCTGTTGCTGTGCTGGGTGGCCTCCAGCAGGCAGGAGCTGGCCCCAGTGCAACTGCGGCTGGGGGGACCACGGGGGCCAGCTGGAGAGGGCCGGCTGGAGGTGCTGTACCAGGGCCGCTGGGGCACCGTGTGCGATGACGGCTTTGACTTCCACGTGGCCACCGTCGCCTGCCGACAGCTGGGATACACCGCAGCCATCACCTGGACCCACAGTGCCACCTATGGCCAAGGGGAAGGTAGGGGGCAGGTGGGGAATGGGGGCAGGGGATCCTGACCAGGGCAGTGTGCTTCCCGCTGGCTGTGGGAGCCTCCCCACAGGGCTGCGGGTGCAGACAGCTTGCAGGACACACTAGATGGGGCCTATCCTTATAGGGATGCTGTGTCCCCAGGCCCCATCTGGCTGGACAATGTGCGGTGTGCGGGCAGCGAAGGCTCCCTGGCAGAGTGCGTCCATAATGGCTGGGGTATCAGTGACTGCCACCATGGAGAGGATGCTGGTGTGGTGTGCTCAGGACAGCGCCTGCCTGGCAACTCTCCCCAGGCTACCACCTCTGGTCACCTGGGAGAGGTGAGTGGAGGCCCATGGCATTTGCTGTACCCAGTGGGGTTCACCAGGGTGACTGGAGCAGGTCCTACTAACCCCTCCCCGGCCCCTTTTCTGAACACCCTGCCCTTGATGCTGGAGCCCCACACCCACCCCATGCCCACCATGGCAGGTGTCGGGACTAACCCTGGAGGAGGTGCGGCTCAAGCCCATCCTGGCACGGGCCAAGCTGAGCATGCCAGTGATGGAGGGTGCTGTGGAGGTGAAGCACAATGGGCGCTGGAGGCAGGTGTGTGATGCCAACTGGACAAGGAACAACAGCCGTGTGGTCTGCGGGATGCTGGGCTTCCCCCGGGAGAAGCACATCAACACCAGCTTCTACCGGTAGGGATATGGGAGACATACACTGCAGCTGGGATATGGGGCAGATCCTGGCTGCACATGAGGACAAGAGACTGGAGGAGTGGTCAGAGAAGGGCTGCACACATGGTGGGTGTGCGAGGTGCTGGTATGGCCTGGCCATGCCTGGATCCTCTTCTTGGACCTTTGACAAGGGTCAGAGTTGGGCTCAGCATCCAGAGGTCTTTGGGGATGGTCACCATCATGGCTGGCAAAGT
This sequence comes from Toxostoma redivivum, assembly GCA_013397375.1. NCBI lineage: Eukaryota > Metazoa > Chordata > Aves > Passeriformes > Mimidae > Toxostoma > Toxostoma redivivum. The sequence continues at coordinate 354,688 of VXBI01005669.1, read as the reverse complement.
GTGGGAGCAAGGAGAGGAAAGACAAGTGTCCCTTGGTCCCTCCCACCCTGTCTCAGTCTGCTACTATAAATACAGGCCATAATGAGCCCCTACCAGTGCCAGGAGTCACACAATCCCACTGGGACACACGGTACAGATGGGCTTGGCACAGTAATTGCCAGTGGGGAGAGAATATGACGTACCATGGGGTCTCCATCAGGAGGGCAGAAATGATGGGGCAGGGAGTTCAGAGTTGGGCAATGTCAGCATGCTCCCTCACCTCCTGGCTCTATACACCCACAGAAAGCTCTGGAACAGAAAGCTGAAGGACCCAAATTCCAGGTAGGACTCAGCACTGGGCATGGTGGGTAGGGCACCTTGGATGGGCACCCAGCATGAGCATTGGGTGGGGGAGAGTCTCTGGCACCCAAGCTAACCCTGGCCGTCCTCCTCTCCCTTGGCAGCCTGAAGACTCTCAGCCAGAAGAACAGCTTCTGGGTACACAAGGTGCGGTGTCAGGGCTCAGAGTCCCACCTGGCCCACTGCCCTATACAGGTGGCCCCACCAGCCCCCCACCAGCATGCCTGCCCCCACGGCATGCATGCCATCGTCAGCTGTCTCCCTGGCCCTGCCTTCCAGAAGGGCACGGGCAAGGGCAAGAACAAGACCACCCCAGGAAAGGTGAGCCTTTGCAGAGTTCCACACCCTCCCCCACCAATAGAGTCCCAGAGCAGCACTCAGCCACCCTATTTGCCCTTGAGGAGGGGCCTGGCTGTGTCCTGGGGTTTCTGACTGGCTGCTCCCCATACCCAGGTGCTCCCAGTGCGGCTGCGAGCAGGCACCCACGCTGGTGAGGGCCGGGTGGAAGTGCTACGCCACGGGCAGTGGGGCACTGTGTGTGACAAGCAGTGGGACCTGGCTGCAGCCAGTGTGGTGTGCCGGCAGCTGGGCTACGGGACAGCAAAGCAGGCCCTGGTGGGAGCTCGGATGGGACAAGGTGAGGCAGGTGGTACAGCATGGACTTGGGAAACCTCTGTGCTTGGAGGGATACGATGGGGAAACTGGTGTGATGTTTCCTGCTGGAGAATCCTGGGATGCTCATGCAGCTCCAGCCTGCCCTGGGATGAGGCTACCCTGTCTGCTCCTGCCAGGGGCAGCCCCAATCCCACAGAGAATGCCCAGACCAGAGGAAGGAGGATGAGGGTCCTGCTCCAGGATGGTCATGGAGCAGGGAGCACTGACCCTTCCTGTGCTTTAGGTCTGGGGCCCATCCATATGAGCAATGTACGGTGCACTGGCCATGAGCGCTCCCTGGGCGAGTGTCACTTCCAGGGTGCAGAGCAGAATGGATGTCAGCACGAGGCTGATGCTGCTGTCCGCTGCCACATGCCCTACATGGACTTCAAGAGCCAGGTGAGTCCCTGCCTCCTTCCCAGAGCCTGTTAACCCCAGCCCCACTGCAGAGTGTCTGCTCTCCAAGCCCTATGCCCAGTGTGGATGCTCAGAGCAGCTCTGGGGTGACCCAGGGGATGGGGGAACACAGAGTGGCACCCTGATGGGGCTCTGCAGGACTATCTGGTGGCAAAATTGGTCTTGTAGGGAGAAAAGGAGGAAGAGGAAGATGAGGGAGATGCTCAGCTGGATATGTGGCGCTGCTTGTCCCATTGCAGTGTGGGGTGGGAGAGCTGGGGGTCTGCACCACATTGCAGCTCAGCCCCTCTCTGCCAACAGGTGCGGCTGGCCGGGGGCCGCAACCCCGAGGAAGGCGTGGTGGAAGTGCTGGTGCCAGTGCAGGGGAAGCTGCAGTGGGGTGCAGTGTGTGGTGCACAATGGGGCCTGAATGAGGCCATGGTGGTCTGCAGGCAGCTGGGACTGGGCTTTGCCAGCCATGCCCTCCAGGTGAGTGAGGTACCAGCCTGAGGCCAGAACTGCAGGGGTCCTGCAGGATGGATAGGCGTGGGCATGATGTGGCCAGGGCTCTGGGATGGGACAGTGGGGAGACAAATCCTGGTGGCAGTGTTAGGGCAGGAGGAGAGGCAGGAGAGGCAGGTGGGTGCTGGCAAGGACTGCTCCAAGCCCTGTGCTCCTTCTCTGTTCAGGAAACGTGGTACTGGGCAGGCAGCCCCGATGCCACCCGGGTTGTGATGAGCGGGGTGCGCTGTGCTGGCACCGAGCTGGCCCTGCAGCAGTGCCAGCATCATGGCCCTGTGCACTGCCCCACCGGCGGGGGACGCTTCTCAGCGGGGGTCACCTGCACTGCCCGTGAGTAGCAGGAGCCCATGGGGTACTGCTGGGAGGGGGGACCTCTCTTCTCCTGTAGGAGAGTAGGGGGTGCTATGCAGAGTGGGGATCACCTTCTCAATCCCTGATGATCCCTTCCATGCCAGATGCCCCAGATCTGGTGATGAATGCCCAGCTGGTGCAGGAGACAGCCTACCTGGAGGACCGGCCCCTGGGGCTGCTGTACTGCGCCCATGAGGAGCGCTGCCTCTCCCGCTCTGCTGACAGCATGCAGTGGCCCTATGGCCACCGCCGCCTCCTTCGCTTCTCCTCTCAGATCCACAATCTGGGAAGAGCTGATTTCCGACCGAGGATGGGGCGTCATGCCTGGACTTGGCACCAGTGCCACCGGTGAGTGGCCCACAGGCAGGGGCTGGCAGGGAGCTGCCCCCTCCCTTGGCCAGGCAGGGCATGGTGGCACCCATCCCCAAGAGGCAGTCCCACCCGGGGTAATTAACAGCCTCTGAGCCAGCACTGTCATTATGGCTTTATTTGGCTTCAGAGTTGTAATTTGCTGAGTCCCTGGGTGCTGCCCTGCCGGAAGTTCTACCAGGGTTGCCTGGGCCAGCCCTGTGCTCCCTGGCTGGGCACTGGTCCTGTGCTCAGCCCCTGTCCCCACAGACACTTCCACAGCATCGAGGTCTTTACCCACTATGATCTGCTGACACTCAATGGCTCCAAGGTGGCTGAGGGGCACAAGGCCAGCTTTTGCCTGGAAGACACCAACTGCCCCGAAGGTAGGTGCTAGCTGCAGAGCTGACAGTGGCCCTCAATTCTGCCCCCAAAGGGGCTCTGTCTGTGCCTCCCTCACCTCCCCTCCTTGTTGCAGGTCTTCAGCGACGCTTTGCCTGTGCCAACTTTGGTGAGCAGGGGGTGAGTGTGGGGTGCTGGGACACCTACCGCCATGACATCGACTGCCAGTGGATTGACATCACCGATGTGCCACCAGGCAGCTACACCTTCCAGGTATGGGCATGGAGGGGTGGGGGACATCAAGCTACCAGATCTCAGGGCTGGGGGGTCCCCTTCATAAGCACCACAGCATGCCTCACCTTGCACATCAGGGTGCTGCTCTGTACCTTGTTGTGCATGCCACAGCTCTGCCTGGCCAGGGCATAGCAGAGGTGCTCCCAGCCCTGCCCCTTGCCCTCCCCAGGTGGTCGTGAACCCCAAGCATGAGGTGGCTGAGTCGGACTTCTCCAACAACGTGATGAGGTGCCAGTGCAAGTACGATGGGCAGCGTGTCTGGATGCACGGCTGCCACACAAGTAAGGAGGGATGGGAGCATAGGGGCTATGGCAGGCAGGGTGAGGGAAGAGATGAGGCTGGGGCTGCCACAGGTTTCTTGTGCCCTCACATGCCCACCCACCCCCACAACATCACTGTCCCCAGGTGATGCCTATGGTGCCGACGTGGTGAGCGATCTGGAGAGACAGGAGCGCCTAGCCAACAACCTCGTGTGAACCCTTGGCATTGGCATGGTCCCAGCAGCGCCACGGGAGAGTCCAACTCCCACACCCCAACCCCTGTGCCCTGGAAGCACCGGACTGAGCTCAGGGACTTGCAGACTTTTGTATTTATTGATGCTGCTGCAGAGGATGGAGATGAGTGCCAGGGCTGGCCGGGAGTGCCTGGGCATGCCAAGTCCCATGCCACCAGCAGGACTTGAAAGAGTGGCCCAAGTACTGCAGCAGCCCTCACTTCCACAGCCCCAGGGCCCCCCAGGACAACTACCTCAGCCTGCCCAGCCCCCCATGCTCCAGCAGACTCAGGACAGTCCCTGGCCACTCATGCACCAGTCCTGTCTTCAATAAAGATTCTGTGAGCTGGGAGCAGGGTGCTGTGCTGTGGGAGAGGGGGTACTCCCTTGTCAATCCCAGCATCACCTCCTCCTTTCTCTGCACTCTCTCCCATTAGGCTCATAAAGCCAGTCCCCAGATGGGAACAACTTGGTCTTGGCAATGTGTCCCCAGCCATGCAGTGTTCCCCTTGTGCCACCCAGGGCCACTAACTCCCTGGCTGTCTGCATGTGGCTGGCATCATGCAGCTCTGGCTTGCCATCCGTGGTCCCCATGGGCCCTGCAGGGCACCCTGGCCCTGAACTGGCTAACCCTGTGCATGTAAAAAGACCCAGCCAGCTCTGTGGCAACATGGGCTGGCAGCCAGCCCAGCAGCCACTGTGTCTGTAGCTGATGTGCTGGGCTTTCCCAGGCTGTCCTGGCAGCTTCCCAGACATGGGAGCTGTGGTAGGGCCACTCTGTCCCTCAAAGCCCTTGCTTCTGGGCACAGTGTAGGGACACAGGGTGCACTGTGCCTTTGCTTTCTGTTTCTTACCTCCCGTGGTTTCTGTCTTCCTTCTTACAACAGGAAATAAAAGGGAATGTCACCAACACACTCTGTACTGTCTGTTCCCCAGATTGCCAGCCACCAGGCAGTGCCACCCCTCTCCTTGCACACCTCTGCCCATTCCTGTCTTGCTGACAGGCACCAGCCCAGGATGGGGGTCTGTCGGCACCCACTTTGTCCCAGGATAAGTCAGGCTGCACCCACACGTGATGGTCCCTGCACGTGGAGTCGCTGCTGGGAACGAGGTGATGCACTGGAGGGGCCTGAGGCCAGAGAGTGTGGCAAGGCACGTGCTGGTGGAGGCTCACTCGGCCAGGGCCGGGCTTTGAGGGATGCCGGATGGCGGGGAAGATGTTTTCCACATGAGAGCAGCTTTGTGCCCTGGAATTTCCACTGGCCAAGCCATGAGCATCCGGGAACAACAGCCGAGATGGCTCCCAGCTGGCAGCGCTGCCGGATGGTGCAGGGGCAGGCAGCCACCACCACGGGGTCATGACCAGCTCCACTGCTGCCAAGCTAGGGGACAGCCAGGGGACACAGGGCAGCCACATGAGTTCTTCAGCGACCAAAAGCATGCAAACTGCTGGCAGTGGTGGCAAAAAAGCATCATCCCCATCCTCACCTCCTGTGAAATGCCCCAAAACCTCAGAGTCTGCAGAGCTATAGGGTGGTAGTGCTGGGACACATAGGGCTGTTTTTCAGGTGCTGAGAGACGATGCAAAGCAGAGCCAAAGGCAGGTCTCAGGTGCCAGCCCCCACCCGGGGGCAGGGCAGGAAGCCCCTAGCCTGCCATGACCGGCAGCATGACCACATCACAGCCCCGTGTGGGGCCAGGAACATGGCCCTGCCCATGCTCTGACAAGGGCCCTGCTGTTCAGGGCTGCAGCTGCTCCGCGGAAGTAAACAGGGTTCCTGCCAGCACATTCCTGCCCGATCCCTCCTGCCTGCACATCCCCCACAGCTGCTGGGGACACCCAGCACCTGGGAGGGGTGGACATCCCCACAGCAGCGCAGCCCATGCGCAGCTGCCCCCAGCACACACACCCTCCCCCGGCATGAAGGGAACAGGGAGCCACCACCCAGGCAAGCAAATAAAATAAATGGCATTTATTAGCAAAATAAAGAACAGAAACTCTCACTCACAAGGCCCTGCCAGGTGGCCAGGGCTGCCCCACACAGCCCGCCATGCTCTCTGCTGAGCTCCCTGCATCTTGCTGTTGTCCCTGCTATGGCTAGCTAGCAGCCTTGGGGGCTCTGCCCTGGGCAGGGTGGGCAGTGCTGCCTGACAGCAACAGCGTCTCCACAGCACCAACCAGCCCACGTGCTGCTGAGCCCTTTCAGTGAAGCAGCCCAGTGCTTTTGGACACAGTGCAGAATCTGTCCCAGCTCTGAGACGCAGAGTGCTCTGCCTGCCTGCAGAGAGGGACATGGGCTGAAAGTGCAGCCTCCTGGCTCAGTCCCGGCCCTCCCAGGCATCCTCCCGCTGCTTGTTCTCCAGGCGCTTCCTCTCTGCAGAGACAAGAGGGTCAATGCCACATCTCTACCACCTCACCTCCCTGTGGAGGTGGCTGCAGTCCACCCTGCTGCAGCCCCCATTCACCCAGCACTCTGTGAGAAGGAGCATGCATGAGGAAGGCCCTCCTATACTGCAGCCCCTCCAGGGATCCAAAACTCACCTTGAGCTTCTTGCAGCTTCCTTCGCTCAGCATCTCGCTGGGCTGGTGTCTGCTTGCTCCGTACCCCCAGGGCACCAATCACAAGCCGCCTGGCCAGGACAGCTGATGTTTCAGGGCGCTCCTTGGCTGGCTGCAGGTACTCTGTGAAGATGGGGAACATTAGCGGGCATTCTGGGAGGGACAGGGCAGCCCCCACAACTGTGGAGCCATGCTGCCTGCCCCATCCCTCCCCAATGATCAGGATGATGTTGCAGCACAAGCACAATGGCACAAGCTGGCACAGGGCAGCACCACTCACCAGCATATGCTCTGGCTTTGGCTTTAGAGGCGCGAGTGCCCTGGGAGAGTGGGCGTGTCTTCACCATCAGGTGCTTGGTGCTGAGGGCATCCCGTGCTGCAGGAAGAGAGCATCATATCCACGTGCAGGGTCAGCCCCATGCCCAGGATCTGGCTGCGGGAGAGGGATGCCTACTCTCTGCCCATCCCCAGCTGAACCAGGAGCAGTACCTGTTATGGGGCTGGAGAAGATGCCCAGGGCGTGCGTATCATCCACCCACTTAATATCAAAGCCTTTTTTCCTGCCAAAGAGAGGGAAGGTCAGTGAGCAGCCATCTGGAGCAGAGCCCAGACAGGGAATCCCAGCACCAGGGACACAGTGCTGGCACACTCACTGATAGCTGCAGAAGATGCGCATCAGATCCTCGGTGCGGAAATCCGAGGGGAAATCGTAGATCTCGATGACGTGGGGCAGCTCATCATCGCTGATGTCTGGTGCAGCAGGTTCAGCCCCATAGTAGTTGAAGCAGGGTGACTGCTGGCTCTCCTGGTGCTTCTCACCCCCTGAGAGCTGCAGCAGTAGGAGAGGCACAGCACTGAGCAACCTGTGCCCACTTGCCCCACAGCAGTTCCCAATCCGTGGCAAGTGCTCCTCAGAAAGTTGTCCAGGCCCCTGCACCCCACCCCAGCACTGCAGATGGATTCATGGCATTGGGAATTAGGAGTTATCAACCAGGGTTCTCACACCATGTACTTGCTTTTCCCATTACCAGCATCCCTTCACTTGCCACACTCTGCGGCCAGGTCAGGGACATGGTAGGAATGGCAGGGGTGCATCTCCAAGCACACCCCTCCTTCCACAGTGACGTGATGACCTGAAAGATTTTTGGGGAAGAACAAGGAGCAGGATAGTAAAGCCAGGAGGAAAGATCGATGTCTCTCTGCCACATAGAAGCACCAGGCTCAGCATGCCCTGGTTGCAGCACATGCACTGGAGCAGCCTATCAACACCCCAGATGCCAAGATGAAAAGGTGCTCCACTGAGGAGCAAGTTCTGCTGGTTAATCACCTGTGCACATAAAAAAATTATGCTATATTTCTCATTTGAATTTGTCTCACTTCACTTTCCAGCTGGCAGTTCTTGTTCTGCCTCTCTGCTGGATTAAAGAACCCTCGGTCCCTGGTCTCCTCCCCATCACAGCACTTACTTCTCAATCTTCGTCTGGATAAAATGGGTTGAGCACCTTTACTACCTCACAGTGGGGCACTTTCTCCAGCCCTAAAAGATGATGGCTGTAGAGCTTTTCTACCTTGCGCATTTTTCAATCTTTATTTCAAAACATGGGCAGCAACCTCCCGCTGCCACAACACAGGGGTGCAGCCACCCCTATTTCCCTCTGTCCCACACAATTGCCAGTGCCAGTTGGTCACCCTGCACCATGCTCTGCCCAGTGGGCCACCCTGCATCGCTCACTGAATCCTTGTTTTCCAAACCACGCCATGCCAGTGGCCAAGGGGATTCACTGCCCTGCTTCAGCTGAGACACCAGGCCAGGTGCAGTCCAAAGCCACTGACAGCTTCCCTGTTCCCCCTGGAGCAGGGGCTGGCATGATGCCAGGAAATGGGTACATAACTCAGGCAGGTTCCCACCCTGATCCCCTAAACGATCACAGCAGAGCACACCATGACTGCAAGGTTAGAGCCCATAAATCCCAGCCAGCTCAGTCGATAAAAAGTGCTCATTCCAACAATTTTATGGGGAAGATGGATTCATGGCAGGTAAGGGGGTGCTGCCATAGCGGCTGGATGCCGGCGGAGGGTAGAGCTGAGTTATGGAGCTCATGGGATGAGCCAGCACTGCCAGCAGAGCCTCCTGCCCTGCCATCACCTCTGTGCAGAGCAGCACACTCATCAGACACCCTGCACCTGCTCAGGGGAAGCAAGGGAGCCATTCCCAGGCAGGATAAAGCCCTGTGGTGCTGCTTGAGGGAGCAGAGCACTCAAGTAGTGCCAGGCACCAGGAAGATGATTAGAGAGCAGGAGAACAAAGTGCTGGAGCAGCCCTTGACCTTCACAAATCACCAGGTGTGGCAGGGCAGGAAGGACAGGAGCCATCTGGCAGCAGGGCTCAGCCACACCATGTGGCAGGCACAGCTCAACAGGTCCCCCAGCAATGCCAACCCAGCACACAGTGTGCCAGCAGCTCCCCAGCCATGACACAGGGCAGGGAGTGGGAGCCATGGTGGAGTCCCCAGCCCTGGCAGGCATCCTGGGGAGGGTTCACTGATGGATGGACAGACAGACTACAGGGAAAGCAAAGCCTGTCCATCACATCTCATTGCTCTCTAAAGTCACAGTCCTGCCAGAGCAGGTCAGAGGGGTCTGTGGCTGCTCACTTACACCACAGCCCTGGGCACACATGCACCACAGCCCCTGCCATGCCACACCGCCTGAAGGGGAGTCCACAGAGCCTGCAAGGAAACGGTCACAGTGCTTAATTACTCTGTGTTCAAACTGATTTCTACTCTGAATTTGTCTGGTTTCAGCTTCCAGCCAACAGTGCTCACTAAGGTGTTTTTTCCTGCTAGATTAAAGAGCCATCCACTATCAGAAATCTCTCCTCCACACAGAACGTCATAAATCTTGCTTTCTGTCAGCTATTTGCATTGCATGAGGATTCGGTTACGAGGAAGACGTTACTAATTGTCTTGTTCTTTTTGTTAATTAACAACAGCTCCATCTTCCTGAGAGCCTGAACCCTTCCCAAGCAGCTACATCCACCTGCTGGGAGCTCAGAGGGCTCAGGAAGCACCAGGCGTCATGTGGGAGTCTGCAGGGGACAAAGATGGCAACTTCTGATAAATTCCTATTTCAGGTTCTTTTTCACCCATTTTGGGAAGCTCATTGGAAAGCTCAAAATTGTCTCAGGGCTTGTGCATGGGGGAGCCAGTACAGATATTCCTTGGAGTGAGAACCTGTACTGCACAGCACAACCTTGCCCACAGCATTCTATGACTGCACCATAAACAGGGATCCTCCCTCACCTTCCCCCTACGAGGACAAAGTCATGCCCATGGCATCAGCCCACAGAAAGCCAATGCCACCTGCAGCAGCTGCCTCAGAGCAGCTGCCTCCTTGCACCAGCACTTACCACAGTTTCCCGTTGGGAGGGTTGGGGACAGTGGCTCAGGGGAGCGTAGCCAGGCAAGGATGGGAATACCCAACACCCTTCCACATCCCCTCAAATGCAATGTCCCACCATCTCAGCACCACGCCAGGCTCCAAAAGGACATATCAGCCCAAGGAAGGCCTTGAGGACAAGGTGGGACCTATGCCCCTCAGAAATAGCACTCTTGAGTTAATCTGATCCCTTCACAGACACTGTTATTAAGGCACCACCCTCCTTCACACCCTGCTTCCAGCCAGGGGGAGGCAGACCCTGGATGTAACAATATTAACGTTGTTTGTTTCTTCAGGTACATTAATGCCATTTGGGAAATTACTAGTTTGATGCTACTGATTTAAAATGCAATAAGGAATACCCAGCCTTGCTGCAGGAGCTGAGCTTTCCTCATGAATGGCAGCAAAACGGTGTGAGTCCTAGCACTAAGCAGCCAACTGTAGTAAATTCAGCAGCATGTGTGCAGGAGGAAATGGCAATGAGCCACAGCTGATTATGAAGACATAGTTTTGAGGAAACATCCCGTTGCTGTTTCAATGGGATCCCATACATCTCAGCTCATTTCTTTATCACCTGCCCTGGTTTCATGAGGGTGCAGTTGCAGTTTACAGCACTTCAGCAGGTTTTACTGGGCACACCTTATGTACTACAGAGGGACGACCAGCCCAGCCTTCCCCAGCAATGCTGGATGGGACAGATGGGGGAAAATGGAGAACCCAGGTGTTCTGGCACCACAGGGGAAGGCTGGCTCTAAGAGCAGGCAGCACAGCCAGCTAGGCTGACCATGCCCTGGCTGCAGCCCACCCACCCCATGCACTCACCCCAGAGAACACAGAAACAGACATCCCCCACACCCCAGCAGGCACCAGGCACCACCCCTGCAAATCCCCACAAACAGTGGCTTGCAGAAGTACCTCCTCCAGCAGGCGTGGGTCCAGGCAGTCCCCATCATCGTTGAAGAGCATATCCCAGCTCTCCTCAGCACCTGGGCTGGTCTGGCTCAGGGTTTCAGCACCAGCACTGGTCTGTCCTTCCTTAGGGGAGCTGTTGTGGAGACCCCTCTCTTCTTTCTCAGCCTCCTGGTGCTTCTGCAGCAAGCCCACATCCTCATCTGGCCTTGACAGCTCCTTGGCCCAGGATGCAGGTGAGATTCCCTCCATGCCACGACACAGCAGCTCTAGGGGCGGTGGGGGCTCACAGCTTTCCAGAGGTGCTCCCTCCCATGGGCTGCTCTCAGCCCCAGCACTGCTATCTGTGCAGGCAGAAGTGCTGCCTGCTTCCTCTACAGCAGGTACCAGGTCACCCTCCCCACTGGGATCCCCAGCACCAGCAGTGCTTTCCTCCATGACAGGCAGGAGCTGGGATAGGCTGCCCATGCCCTGCTGTGGAGTGCTCCCCCCTGGCAGTACTGGAACATCACCCATGCTACCCCTCAAGAACACAGGTTCACAGCTGGCTCCTGGTGCACACAAGGTGCTCTCCTCAGGAAGCTCAGCTCTGCCTCCCCACGTCTCCTCTTCCTCCGGTACCCCAGTGGCACAACCCTTGCTCTGTTCTGCCAGAAGAGACCTCTCCTCCTCCCTCTCCTCCTCCCTGGCTTTCAGACCCACTGTCTCCACCCCCAACTGGGGCATGCTGCCATGGCTGCCCACCCCTGCTGATTGCAGGGCAGCTTCTCCCAGGCTTTGGGAAAAGTCCCCAGCTGAATCTAGGGTGCTGTCCCCCAAGTGCTCCAACATGTCACTCAGGCCTGTCTGACAAACCACTGTTGGGCTAGCAGCAGGTGTTGGGCTACTGGGGTCATCCCCAGGCTCGGGGCTTGCCTTCACAGTGTGGGCACTCTGTGGGGATGGAGGGTCAGGCTCAGTCCATATCATCCTGTGGCCATGGCTGAGCTCTCTGGGTTCTTCCTGAGATGCTTTGTCCTGCCTGTCCCAGCCTTGAGCAAGAGCTGGATCTGGGCATGGCTCACACATGCTGGGTAATGCCTCCAGGCTTTCCAGTGCAACAGGGCGGCTGCCTCTCGTCCTATGGCCGTGCCTGGCAGAGGCTGTCCGCAGCTCCCTTGGGCCAGCATCCACCTTGTTCTCCCTCCTTGCTGCTCTGCCTGCCTGTGTTCTGGCACGGGGGTTTTGCCTCTGCCCCTCACCACTGGCCCAGCCAGAGTCCCGCAGCAGGCGGTGGTTCTCAGGCTCCCGGCGGTGCCCAACCCGTGTGTCACCTGTTGCTTGTGCCTCTCTCTCCCGCCGTGCTTTGGGCACGTAGAGGGCCTTGTCAGGCTTCCTGCGGCGCACCCGGCTGTCCTCTGCCTCCTGCTGCATGGTGCCACCACTGCCTGCCAAGGAGAGACAGTGTCACTGTCCTGCCCACAGCTCAACAGCCCCACAGCTGAGTGCACAGTGAGCAGCCCCTGCCCAGGTCACTGAGCTGGGGTCCCAGCACCCACCCTTGCTCCCTCAGCAGCTGGCACACAGTGATGGACTCTGGAGCCCCAATACTGCCCCACAGTAGCAGATCTGCAGACAGGGTTTGGGGCCAGGAGCACCCCACAGCTCTACAGCCTTTGGTGGGGTGCATCTGGCTTGGGGAAAGCAGGGAAATCCTGACAGAATCACTGAGGCACCTGCCCCGCTCTGGCAGCTGCTACCTGGGACCCTCAAGCCCAAGGGACCAGTGTCTGCAGCTGAAGCAGAACACCGAGACTGTGCACTTCTCAGGCATCAAAACCACAGAACAACAGAAAGCAAACCCCAGTGCAGGGATACCCTGGCACAGGACCATAGCATGCTGCAGCCCTGCTCACCTGCTACTCTGCCCCGACTGAGATTTATTTTTCATCATCTTTGGCAGAAGCAGGCACACCGCAAGCGGCCAGGCCCCCCTGCCCCTATAAATATGCATCAGACAGGGTTTATGGAGACGGATGGTGCAGGGGGCTGCACTGTGGTTGAGGGGAAGGCAGAGTGGGGCTGGACTGGGGCCCAATGATTAATCACTGCCCACTCCATTTAGGGGGATTCATCACAGGCCGCTGTCAGGTAAATCACTGGAAAAACACCTCTTCAGTAATTAATGTGAAGTGACGGATGGACAGCCCCTGGGCCCATTAATCTGGACCATCAGCGCCGAGCGAGATTATGAATGTCAGGATGCATAAACTGCCGGCAGATCAATAGGGCCAGGAACCCATCCAAGGCTCTCATTTCCGAGGCACCTCCGGTACATTAGCCTCCCCTCCACACAGCCCCTGACCGAGGCGCGAACGGCCTCCGTGGCCCCTCACCTACAGCCAGCAGTGGTGCCGGGAAGGCGAGGGGAGGCCAACCACTGGCTGGAAAGTGGCTGGGGCTGCCCATGCCACACGGCATCATCCCTTCTTCCTGATGGATGGACAGACCACTGCCTTGGCATGATGGATGAGTCTCTCATGGCTCTCTGGAAACCACTGGAAAAGCCCAGCAGGGCAGTACCTCTAGCATGACCGCAGCACCTATGCCTGCACCTCATGCTGTGAAGGTGGGTAGGAACATGAGGTGCAGGCATGTGTGCAGTGGTGATGCTAAGCACCATCCCAGGGCTGCCCCAATCATTTTTCTGTCTCTGTAGCTCTTGTCATTTTTTTCCCCCTCTTTGATACACTAATTTTGCTGGCAGAACGATCCCCTTTATCTTTATCGACCGCAAGAAGGGAATGTATCCTACAAACCTTCCAAGGACTGGATTAGTCATTTTTCAACACTGAGGCATTATACATTTTCTCACCGAGTGGCAGCCTGAGTGCCAGAGGGGAGGGGGCACTGGAAGCCCCCCCCAGCACCACCATTTCCAACCACAGATAGCTTCCAACTGCACTGAAGCATGTTCTGCTAAAGGACTTTTCCCAGCCAAGCCCACAGTCTCAGGCCATGGCTCATCACTGAATGTCTTGTGGGGGTTAGTGATCTCCCCAGGCTCTCCTTCCTGACAACTTCCAGCACAGGGAGCAACCAGAAGCAGCATTGCTCCATGCACATCCCATATCACCTCCAAGAGCCTTTGCACATAGGATTTATGGGCTCCTCAAAAACTTGCCATTCACCTTGCCTCACCCTCCAAAGCAGATGGTGCAGTATTAGCCAGACGGCTGGTGCTGGGAGCATCCTCTCCCTGCACAGCTTTGCCTCTGCCTGCCACACACTTTTGGGGAAGAGCTGCTTCCTGCAGCCTGGGAAGAAGCATGGCAAGGTAGTAGATGACCCACACTAGCAGGGATGCTGCAGTGCTTTGTTTTTTCCCTACAGGGCAGCACAGCTCCTGCCCCCAGCCTATTACACACTTCATCGATGCCATGGCCACGGGTCGGCACCGACTGATTTCATGCTCTGGGAGGCAGAGCAATGGCCCTGGCTTTGGGTCTCATTCACACTACGCTAGGCAGGGAAACCCTGCCACTTCCAGAGTCTGGGACCAAGCTTGCCCCACAAAGATAGGCAGCAACGGGCAGTGCACTCCCAAAAAGGCCTACACTGTCCCAGATGATGTCCTGTTTTATGGACCTACCTAAAAAAACAACTCAGCACTCCAGCACCAAGCAGAGAAAGGCCATGGTACCATGGTAAAAGTGGTGATGGGAGTGCTGCCCAGCTGTCTGGCATGTAAAGCCTACCAGCCCACCACAACATAGCCTGGCACGGCCAGGAGGATGCTGGATCATCAGCCAGGAGGCAGCCAGAGCTCCTTGAAGGCTCAGGCCTCTCTTGCACTGTTCCCAGGAACACGCTGCCCATGGGGAGCTTGTGCCCATGGTATGTGTTTGTGAGGTCTCGGACAGCTGCCCAATTACATGCCAGCCTGTGTTTTTCCTCTAGTGAACATCTGCAGCACACACAGGAAGTGTTTTCCCTGATTTCCCTCCCTGTCCTGTCCAGGGAAGAACCCCCACAAACAAGAGCAAGCCAGCCACAGTCGTGCTCAGGGAATCTGGGAACAGATATGGATGCTGGGCTGTGGTGCTGATGTGGAACATGCCAGTTCCTGGAGAAGTCTCAGTGCCACACAGCACCCTCTCAGCAGGCTGCCGCATTTCCTGGCAGGGAGCTGTATTTTTAGCCTTCGAGGTTTCTAATTCCACTCAATCCATACTCCCACTGATAGAGTAGATAACCTTAAAGCCTTGACAGTGAACAGGGGTGGCAATACTGGGGGACCAGGAGCCTTGGGGGACCTCACGCAGCCTTGGCATGCAGCTCGCACACCACAATGTCACTCTTTACAGCCTGCAGCAGATTGGGCTCTTTGAAGGGAAAAAAAATAACTACAATAACAAGATTAATAAAAAGGCAGGTACAAGGAGATTCTAAACAGCTCCACTGGGGAACTTGCCACTTGCAGGACTCATCCCATGCCAGGCACGTGCCACGGCACACTTACCAACTGCACAACACCAGACCCTGGCAGCCTGGGCAAGGACTGTCAGAGGTTTTGGCTACCCTGCACCTCTCCTGCTCTCAGCAGAGCTCCAGCCCAGGCCACCTGGCTCAACAGCAGACAACGGAGCCAGGAAAGGACCTGAATACCTGGTGGAGACAGAGCAAAGGCATGAACACAGCCACTGGTACAAGGCAAAGCAAAGCATTCAAGGAGCCAAGAGCTGCATTTCATCCAGCTCCTGCCTGCAGTCCCACAGGCTTTAAGACATCCTGTCCCCTGCTGCTAGGAGAAAGAGCTCTCCAGCAGCCACAGCAAACACTGGCTATGTGAGGAGGTAGCTAAAGCATCAAAGGCACTGAGAGAGATTTCAATCGTGCCTTTCACTTGCAATACTCTTAGGAGACACCTGGAACAGATGCTCTTAGGAGATACCTGGAACAAGAAAAGGGGAGCATTCCAGATAGGAAGATGATTTGTAAGTCAATATTGCCCCCCCCACAACTGCAGGGGGGCAGGGGAGAGGGACAACAAACTAGCAGAAGGAGTTAACAGCCAGAATGCTAAGGGGAATACAAAGGACTCTACAAATATACCCAGGCAGAATCAGCACAAAAGTGAAAAGGTCTATTAATAAACAAGGAGGGAGAGAAAATTAATGACGGCTCAAAAATAAAGATGACTCAAAAGGGAAAAATCACTGTTTTTAAACAGAAAAATGCAAATGAGGCAGAGGCCTTGCAAAAACAGCTGCAGGAAAAGCAAAAAACAGCATGTCCACACAGACACAGTCACCTGGCCAGCCTGGCCAGTGAGGAGGTGAACCTATTAACCTGCTGACACACAGTCCAAGAAGAAACCAGGGCCCTAGTGATGGGTAGAGCAAACAAGGCACTGATTTTCTCTGCAAGAAAGAACAACAAAACAAGAGCTGAGAACAGCATGAACCCTGTTCCCAGTGCAGAACAAAACTGGCAGTTAAAGGAGCCTGTGTATCAACACAATGAATGAGGGACCCTGGCTTGCCCAGAAGAGTTATTTCAGAAGAATTGCTGGGCAAAGCTTTTTGATGAGGCAAGCAAGAGCCAACTTAGCTGAACTTCACTTGTTCTTGAACTTGTTTTACACCATCTCTCAAACTTTTACTTGTCTAATGAATTGTCATTAAATTGGCAGATGACGCTGAGCAGTGAGCTGTTGTAAACACCATCCAGAGAAGACGCTGTTCAAAGATCCAAGAAATGTAAGCAGGAAACAAAGCAAGACCCAGCCTGAGAAAATGAAGGTAAAATAACCCAAAGTAGCTACTCAGGGAGCAAGAGCAGCCTGAAAATCAAGGCCCAGAGCTCAACAGTGCACTTACATCAGAAAGCAAGTGACTGGGGTGACCCCCCCAAAATGTGCAAGAGGCGTATCTGGTCACTAGCATTGTGCCATGGGCCACTTTAGGGCTGAGACAGCCCACAGCAGGCAGCACACTGAACCTCGCAGGTGGTGTGGAGGATAGACGAGGATGCCAAGGGCCTGCAGACAGCCATGAGAAACAGCGTCCAGCACCTGTGAGCACCCGACACCTGCTTTACAAGGCACGGCAGACTACCTGCACTCAAGCGCTGACACATCGCCCTGTGACTCCACGGTGCGGAGAGTTTTGGGGTCTACAATGTGCCACGATATCCGGGTATCCCGGGGCTTGCCTGCCAGCGGGCTGGGGAGACGGTACTGCAGGTGGGGATCAGGGCTGGGAGAAGGGATGGGAGACAGGGATGGGTCAGGGGGTAAGGATCAGGGCTGGGACAGGGAGCAAGGATCAGGGCTGGGACACCAGGGTGAGGGAGAGCGCCGGGACCGGGCAGGGTGCGCAGCCCGGGCCGCTGTGCCCCGGTACCNGGCCCGCCCCGGCCCGCCCCGGCCGCCGCTCCTCCTCCGCGGCCCTGGGCACAGGGGTGAGCCGCCTCCGCCGCGCACCCTCCTCCGTACGGCACCGCGGTGCCACGGCGGGCCGGCCTTCCCCGGCACCGTCCGGCAGCCGCAGGAAGGAGGCTCCGTGCCTGGGACGGTGGTGGACAGAGGGAGGGAGCCGTGCTCCCGCCCGCGGGTGGCCCCCCTGAGGCTGCCGCAGGTCTCCCCTTACCGTACAGTATCACACACCGGGCGGGGGCCGTGGTGCTCGCTGTGACCGGGCGGGCCGACGTGGGCACACCGCTGGGCGAGCTGGTGCGGCCGCCCTGGTTAGTTTGGCTGATGGGCAGCGTGTTTCGGCGCATTCCCCACTCAAGGACCTCCTTCCTGCCGAGCCCAAGCTCTCCGATGCGATTCCCAGCCAGCTGTTTCCCAGACAGATTCATGGTGTGGGTACCGGAGAATAGGTGACCCGGGGAAGAGGAATGTCCCGTGGTGGGCACGCTGCCTGTGCCGGGACCGGGCAACTGGGAGCCAGAGCGGCTTCTGCAGCTGTCCCTAGACAGTGAAGCTGCCGAGGGACAGGGACCGGTCACGGGCCACCCTGGCAAGGTGCCACTGAGGCATCGCATGCGGCATCCATGAATGGGGCCGTGCCAAGCATCTTATCCCTCCTTAGGTGCAGTTACAAGGCTGGGACCGCTGATGCATGAGGTCTGGGATACCCTGAAATACTCGGACTTTCCTGACTGCCCAGAGTGGGTCCCCGTACAGCCCCAGGGGCTCAGACTAGGATAGGTCCAGTCATCCCACCTTAGACAGGTGCCCCTGCACAGGACAAGGAAAGCTCACATCAGGCAGGGCCACGCGGCATCCCCTGGGGAGTGGCCCCTATTCCAGCCTCATGTGGCACACAAGGGACCATGTTCCCTCTCACAGGTAATCGATGGCAGCAGATCCTGATCGCTTTCATTATTATTATTTTCTTATGCATGTGCGCACAGGAGATTTATCGCCAGCTATGGAGGCAAAATCAATTATTCATGTTATAAATTAGAAAATGATTTATGTTTGTGGGAGGCCAAGCAGCGTGGAGCCCCTGGCCGCGTGGGAGATGGGTTTGTCTGGGAATGGCACGAGACAGCCCCTGCCAGCACTTACCTGGTTTCTCCATCCCTTCTGTTCCTTGGGATGCCCCCATCGTACCACAGCCCCAGGGCAACCCAAGGATGGTGACTGGCAGGCAGCATCCAGCCTCTCCCACTCTGTAAATCCTGGTGTGAGAGCACAAAAAAGGCTGGGAACTGCCATGACCTGGTCACCCTGGCCAGTGAAACAGAATGATGCTCCACAGCAGTTTCCATGGCAGCAGTAAAACAGTCCAGGCGCTGCAAGGTGTGGGCTGCAGAAGGACCCCTTCTTTTCATCCACTAGAAACATAATCCCATGTCCTCTCCAGCCTCTGTGTCTGTGCTCCTGGTTCTCTCAAAGAACACACTGGTACCCTCCAGATTGCCACCCATGGCGACAGAGACCCATTGCACTGCTAACACCCCCATGCTCCCCAGGAAAGGGCAGATGGGTCAGGGCATCCCACCTGAACTGGTCCCTGGGCTACCCCAGAATAGTACTGTAGGGTTTGGATCAGCTTCTCCTGGGCTAGACTGGTCTGAGATGTCCTGAGAGTCTTTCCAGGCATGGAGATCACTCCCCCTAAAGGCTGACTCTAGTTCTGCGTAGAGCAGTGTGGCACTGGGCTCCCACTGCTCCCAGTTTTGGGACAGGGGGTGAACTGCTGCTGCCTGGTCTGCCCCCAGCATGGCCATGCCCCAGGAACCCAGCCCAGTGTTGGTGGGAGCTGCAGTATCCCATGGCTCTGCATCAGTGGTTCCAGTACCTCGCTCCAAAACCCACTGCCCGTGACGTGCACCCAGCAGGAGTGAATGCCGGGAGCCAGCCAGCCGCTCTGTGCTGATAGCTGGGATTGTTCTTGCTTCTGAAGAGTCTTGATCTAAAGCTGCCATGTCTGTGCCTCCCAGGGGACAGCAGAGCAAGCCGGGAGTTGCTGCCTGGCTCTCCTTGTCTGTTTATCTGCAGCTGCATCAGCTGGGGCCGTGGGGAGGCACAGGCTGAAAGGAGCAGTGCAGGAAAGAAAGCAGCTGTCGGCAGCCCCAGATCTGGGGCTGATCTCAAGTGAGCTGTGCATCCAGCTCCTGCTTGCACAGCACCGACTGGCTTGAGCCCTGGCCCTTGGGATGGGAAGAACAGCATGGGGCAACTTCAGCTCTCCCTTACCAGCCTTTTCTCTGCGAGCCCTGGAGCCTCTTCCGAGCCACCAGAGAGCCTGTCAACTCCTATGACTCCTGGGGTTCTCGGGGAGCTGAGAACTTGCTGGCTCAACATACTCAATGGGGTGTCAAAGGAGGCAGGAATTTTGGCTGCTCCTCCTGGCTCCTTGCCAGGGTTTGAGCAGGAGGAAGATGAACAACCAGGCATGGTCCAGGGACAGGGAACCATCTCATCCACAACCAAGACTTTTGCATCCATGTCAGACCCCAGCCAGTCATGGGGACACTCCAGGACCATACATGGATGCAGAGGGGTCCCTGGTTGCTCTGCTCTAGTCCTAAAGGACCCAGACAACCCAAGGAGTTCAGAGAACTGCTACCTGGAACCCCACCAAGCTGTGGGCAGACAGGAAATGAGTGAACCACATTCTGGGTTTGAGCATTTCCTCAAGCACCTTGCTGCACCCAGGTCACAGGGAGCACATGGCTGGCCCGTGCTCATGTGGGCATCCCTCTGATTTATTGCTGCAGAGAAAATGCTTACAGAGTGCTTTTGGCAGAGAAAAGCTCTGGGGAACAGCAAGGGGTGTGTAGGAACAGCAGGGGAATCGCCTGTCAGCTACATTGTGCCAGGGGCATGCAGAGCACCCACAGTCCTGAGTCTCTCTCCCATGCTTGGCCAGGGAGCACATTCAGCCTGTGGGTAGGGGACTGCAGAGAGCTTGGGGCTGGGGTGGATTAGATCTGCTTTGCATTATTGCACAAAACACCTGGGGACTCAGCAGCTCGTGACAGTGCTGTATAATGCAGGGAAGAAGGCGGAGTTGCGGGCAGGCACTGGTGCTGCCGGCGGTTGGCAGGCAGGGAAGTGGTGCTGGGGCTGGCTGTGGAGGGGGGAGACAGGCTCTCTTGCTCCTTGTTCTCCTGCACATCGACAATGAATAGGCACAGAAGGCAGTGCTTGTGCTGCAGGAATCAATACTGCTCTGGGAGCAGCCTGGGTGCTCGTCCCTGCACTCCCATGGGAGCCATTCCCCAGCATCTCTCCCACAGCTAGCACCGTAGTCTCCTTCCCGCTACTGCATTGCTTTCCAGCACTCTGAGCAGGACTGGGCAGCAGCAGGGGGTGACAGCACCAAGGCTGGGGAGCTTGCTCACCTGGATAGCTTGGCTCCTTTTGGAGGTGGGGGGAATACCAAGCAGAGGCCTCTTGTGAGGGATCCAGGTTTTATACCAACTCGAGTTGACTCCCATTGGCACTGTCAGAGCCCACTCTGTCATGGGCCATTCTGCTACAGTCCCTAGAGGTACCAGGGCGCTGTGGCTGGCTCTAGTAGGCACAGATGCTGCCAGGAGGTGATTTCTGGCTCAGCAGTGTTCAGGGATGTTGCAGTCTGAAGCAGCTCCCAATCTCGCCCAGTGCTGGCTGTGGCAGTGCTGCTGCATCCAGTGCCAGCCCTTCCCCATGGGAAGGAACTCCACTGCTTTTGATAAGCTTTAATTGATTCATCGATGGGATCCACTTGGAGCTGATAAATCTTTCAGGAACCCTGGCAGAGGAGGCTGAGCTGTGCACCCTGGGCATTCCCCTGCCTCCTTACAGCTCCATGGCTTCTCGCTGACTGCCCCAAGTGCATGCTGCCAGCCTCAGCTGGCTGCAAGCAGAACCCTAGGTTCTCCCTCAGCCTGTTTGCTCTTTCCCAGCCAGGGATGCTGCCTGGGAGGGCTGCAGCACAGTCTGATGCCTCCACCCTGCTGATATCCCTTGGCCAGGGAGCCCCATCCCAGTGCTTCTGAGGAAGGACATCATTGTCCTTGGCTGAGAAGAGCTAGTGGTTCCTGGTTCCATCACAGCACCAGCCAGGTCCTTCTTCTGTCTTCCTGTCCCCTCTCCTGGCATGGGACGGAGCAGTCCCCAGGTTGGACACTGCTACTGGCGCATTTCCATACCAGACAGGGCTCTGGGATCCCAGTGGGACAAGTACAGCTTGTCCCATAGGTCCACGTCCTGCAGGAGGGTGGTGGAAGGCTCTCACTCCCCCACCCTGTGTCCCAGCAGGTAGAAGGGAAAGCAGGGACAGGGACTGCGAGGCAGGAGGCAAGCACAGGCGGATCCGGTTACAGGCAGCACGGGGCAGAGAGATAGGCAGAGAACAGCAGTGCAGCAAAAAGGGCTTTTAGTGATAATAAATAATTAACATTTCTAATGATGTCCCGGCGACAGGAAGAGTCCAAGTGGGGACCCGAGGGCACTGTGCACGGTGACAGGAGAGGCTGGGGAGCATGTGAGGTCCAGGGAGGCTGTGCAAAGACAGAGGCTAGGCTGGGAGAGAGCTGCAGGGCTAGAGGTCCCAGGGCAAGGGCTGGGCACCCCTAGAGACTCCCCTGGGTGAGCAGTGGCTGGGATCCAGCATTTACACCCTGCTGCTGCCAAGGACTCAGGAAACCTGTGAGGAAGACGACTGAAGACTAGATTAACCAAACTTGGGGATTTGTGATGGTAATGCCTTCCCAGGGTTTGCCATGCCCATCGAGCACCTGAGAGTGCTGGCTGGAGGAGGGGCCTGGGGAAGGATGCTGGGAGTCAAAAGCTCACAGGGAGCCACTGGGATGAGAGTCGCCAGGTCACTGCCAGCCATGGCACAAAGAGACCCCCACACTGAGAGGTGTCCAGGTGACACAGAAGCAGTGGGATGGTCTGGGCTGCAGGACCAGAGAGAGAGGATGTCTGTGGGCAAGACAGGAGATCAGACACTGCAGGACAGTGATAGGGAGGGGATAGCAGGGAGAAGAGGGATCAAGCAAGCAGTCGTCTGAGCATGGGAGTCCATCACTGTGAGCCACCACACAATGGGCAGGCAGAATTGGAGAAGCAAAAGCAGTCCTAGGAAGAACCACGAAGGCATTTCTGGCAAGACTGGGCACTTGCTTTCATGCCTGCATGGGGCCCATGGGACCTGCCTGTGCTGGAATCAGCCTGGAAGAGGATCAGAGGTATCATGGGGCTGCCAAGGAGTCAGAGCCAGGAAGACCTGTGAAAGAAGGACAGCGACTCATGCCCAGCACAGTGCAGGCTGTGGGGAAACGGAGTGCTCACTATAAATACATCAGCAGGGTAAACGCCAGGGAGGAGGGGAGCTATTTCAGCTAAAAGACAACATTAGCACAGGAACAACTGGGGATAAATTATCCATGAATACATTTACAGTGGAAATTAGACCCTCGGAGCAGGGATGTCCCAACACAGCCCCTCCAGAGAAAAAAGCAGTGCCAGGCAAGACCAGGCTGAGGGATCCCACGGCGCATTGTGGTGGCAGCATGTGCCCTCTCCTTGTGTTAAAAAGCAGCAGGGGTATATGATGGGATGTATGCACATCACTGCATGCACATGTGAGTATGGGGTGTGTGTGTGTGTGTGTGTGTGCATGGTCTGCAGGCACGTTTGGGTGGCACCCTGAGTGCTCACACAAGTAGATGGGGTGACTGCACACAGACTGTTGTGTGTGTGCGTGTAGGTGCTTGCACGTGTGCTGGCAGTGTGTGTGTGTGTGCTGTGCACCCACCAGGCTGTGTGCAGGTGTCTGGCCTTCATAATGCTCTAGAAAGGGGAATGACGGCTCCAGTGAAGTGTCCTGGAGTTTAGTGCCTTCAGTCAGCATTCCTGTGCTCACCTGCACCCTGTTTGTATTGCACCATCTGGAATCTGCTGGAGACGACATTTGCTGGATAAGTGCTCTATGAATCCAACTGATCCTGGGCAGATTCCTATCACTGATCCTGGGTGGATTCCTATCCTGCTCCCAGAGCAGTACTGTCCCTGCAAGAGCCGTGGGGGTCACCTGCACTGCTGCCACACAGGCATACTCTGCTTGGCAGTGCCAGTTAACAGCCCTGTGCCACCCCTCTGCCCATTGTAATGCAAGCAAGGGGAAGATTGCTCCCCACCTTCCTGCTGCCTTCTCCCCAGGGAGAGCCTGGGGTGGCAGATGAGCCACCAGGCAGAGGGTCATCAAGCGTTAGGGCTGCTAGCTTTAAGAGGGTCCCCATTCCCTGGGAGCTGGGTCGGCATGGATGAGGCCCCAGGAGCAAGGGCCAGGAGAAGCTGGGACATATTAGTCCTGGGGATGGGAAAGGGAGGCCCCAGATGTGCAAAGAGGTGGCTAGTACTCATGCTGGCACCAGCTCAGCGAAGAGCCTCCCCTCGCCTTTGTGCAGCCCTCGGTGGAGCGCAGCATCTCCCTTCCCCCCGCAGCGTGTCTGGCTGCTGCGCGCTCTAATTTCCTGTGCATTGTCCCCATCACCGTGCCACCACTCCCTGCACATCCCACCCCCCCTCCGTGCACCACACTGCCAGGCTCCCTATGCCCCAGCGCCTGCGCCCTACCTCACTGCTCTGCAAATGTCCCTGCAAATGTTCTCATGCATCCCAGCTCATTTCACTGATGCTCTGTGCTTCCCTCTGCAGCCCCTTGCAGAGGGCTGTGTCCCACCCCAAGATGTTTGCCCCCTTATGTCCCCAGTGTGAATGTAACCAGAGGAGTGGGAAGGAGGCATCTAGGCCAGCACAGGGCCAAGGGACTAGTGCAAGGCTGTTTCTTATGGCCATGGCTGCTGTTATGCCAAGGTGCCTGCTGGCTGCTGTTCTCCCCCAAAGAAATATCCTAGGCTGCCAAGGTGGCAGTATCCATGGGAAGGGCACCAAGGTGCTCCAAAAGCAGGTATTGGGGAACACCCTGCAGTCCTATGAGTGGAAACCACCCCGCTGGGTGCCAGTGGCAGTGGCTGGGGGCTGCAGCATGCAAGGCCCTCTCGGCACGTGTGCTGCTGGCACATAGCAGGCATGCGCTCCCAGGGTGCTGTGGGGTGAGCACATCCCTGCAGACATGGCGTGTGCACCTGTGTGCGCACACAGCCCCGTGTGCCCAGCTGTGCCCATCATGCAAACACCGATGCACAGGCACGGCTGTGCAGCTGCACGTGCACACTGCTCTGGCACACCGCAGCCCTGCCTGCGTGTGCATGTGCTCGTGGCCAGAGCCAAGCCCCAGTCTGCTGGCATGCTGGGTTTAGAGCCCCAGGGAGCCAGTGTGCCCAGTGCCATTCACAGTCTTGGCATGCTTGAGCTGGCTTCCTGCCTGCGTGTGTGTTTTCTGTACCTGCCAGTCTTGGGGAAGGCATTGGGAGCCAGCTTGCAGTTTGTACAAATAATTATCCGGGTGATGACCAAACCTGGGATAAGCAAGCAGCTCAGCAGCAGGGATGCTTGCCCTGAGCACACACACACTCGTGGAAGGTGGCAGCCAGGCACTGAGGCTGTGGACACTGGCAGGCAGAGCACACCTGCAGCACTGGAGTGCACGGGTGCACATGAGCACAACATTGCACATGAGTGGCAGTCACACTGACATCCCAGTCTGGTGGGTTTGCTTGGCATCATGGCTCACCATGGCAAATGCAGAGAGCAGGTGTGGTTCCTGCCCCATGGCAGTGCCCTATAGCAGGTTCCTTGTGCCTGGATACCAACATTCTGGCTGTGAGGACCCTGCAGCAGGCAGCCATGCAGCAAGTTCGGTGCTCAGCCAGGCACCCTGCAAGGGGGAGTCATTAGAAATGAAATAAAGGGATATTTGATAGCTGTATGGAAGCACCTTTGTGGGAAACAATCACTGGGACTGGAGAGCTCTCAAATCTAGCAGGGAGAGAAGAACCAGGAGCAACAGGCAGAAGCTGTAGCCAGATGTTCAATGAGAAATAAGGGCTTTAGCAGAGGAGATGATTAGCCACTTGAAGCAGCCCGAGTGGCATGAGTTTCTGTAGTTCCTGCTGTCTTCCAACATGTCTCTCCTGCTGTCTCTCACCGTGGCCACAGCCCCAGACTCTGTGCTGGGGCACCTGTGTACGTGCTACACTGGGGTGACCTGGTAGCATTGTGCCCTGTCAATGGTGTCCCAATCCCTTCCACAGTCACTCTGTACTTCCAGACACACACACAGAGCTCTGTGCCCAGCCCCTCAGGAGAACGTGTTTGGAAACGCAGGCTTGCATACATGCGATCCTGCCTCAGGCATCCACTGGCTACAAGATTTTGGCCAAGTCAGTGCCTTGCATGACATAAGATGGAGCCTTTCTTGGAGTTCGGACTGGCTGCCAGGGCACAGCCACTCCCGGGGTGCCTGCAGAGAGAGGTGTGTCTGTGCAGGGTGATGACACAGGCAGGTGCTGACCCTTCGGGGTGTGGCTTAGATTCAGAGAACAATGGAATGGTTTGGGACGGAAGGAACCTTAAAAATCACCGAGTTCCAATCCCCCTGCCATGAACAGGGATGTTGCCTACTAGATCAGGTCACTCAGGGCTCCATCCAACCTGGCCTTGAACACTTCGAGGGATAGGGCACCCAAAACTTCTCTGATCAGTCTGTTCCTGTGCCTCACCGTTGTCACTGTGAATAATTTCCTTCTAACATCTAACCTAGATCTCCCCTCTTTTAGTTTAAATCTGTTCTCCCTTACCCTTCCAAGGAAATAGTGTTGCACCAGCTCCGTTCTCTTTCCTCCTCCTGTGCGCGAGCCCCGCCGCCCCCAGGCCGGGTCAGGCCCCTGGCTCTGCTCGGTTCATCACACCTGCCCTTGCAGGAGTTGGGGGGCCGTGCCCAGCCATGCCCCGACTGCTCCCCACCCAGCAACCCGGAGTGAGCGCAGCGAGCCGGGACACACTGCCCGCCGTGGCCACGCAGCTCTCTCGGCCATGGCTCCGGCGTCCCGGGACGCGGACACCCCCTCCTCCTGGTGCCCGGGGCGATGCTCCCCGGTGCCCCCCCGCAGCAGCGCGGGGCCGGACCCGGCGGCGGGCGGCCCCACCCCGCGCTCCCCATTGGCAGCGGCGCCCCCGCCCCGCTCGCCGCCGCCGCCGCCCGTTCTTAAGGCGCGGCGCGGCCGGAGCGGCCCCGTCGGGAGCCAGAGCGGCGCAGCCGGAGGCGAGAGCGCGACTAGCGGCGGTGCGGGATGCGCTCCCGCCGCCGTGGGGGCGNCCGGGGCGGGGAGGGGCGGCTCTCAACTCCGGCACGGTCACCGGCCCGGGGAGAAGTTGGTGGAGGGCGGACTGGGACAGTGGGCACGCAGCCTGTCCCCGTGGCGTGGAGGGGATGCAGGGTAGTGAGAAGGGAGGGGGCGGGAAGAAGGATGGGATGGGGCTGGAAGGATGCTGGGCTGGGAGGACCGTGCTCACGAGGCTATGCAGTGATGGGGGGTGTGTGCTGGGACTGGGGAGCCCTGGCAGGGGAAGCAGGACTGTGAGCAGCGAGGGACAGCCCCTCTTTGTAGCGGCACTTGTGTTTGGTCGTGGCTGAGCCCTGGAGGAGCGGGGGGGAGTGGGCAGAGGTGTCCAACCATGTGCCCACTTGCGTGGGAAGGGGCTGGCTGTGTGCTGGTGGGCCCGAGTCCCGCAAGGACCTGGTGTCCCTTTGGGGTGAGCTCAGAGGCTAAGGTGACTGCTCATCTCCATACTGCATTAGCTGCTGCTGGCTGAGCCCCAGCCTGCCAGGTCCAGCACTGAGGAGTTCCTGCATAGGAGGGACAGGCTCACAGCAGTGAGCAGACGTCGCAGCAGGACCCAGGCTCATGGGCTTTGGCTGGAGCAGAGGCACTGCAGGGTCTGGGCTGCTTGGGATTGAGGAGCTGTGGAGGGGCACTGCTGGTGCTCCAGTCAGCCTATCTGCTGTGGAAGAGGGGTCTGCAAGTTCTGTGGGACATCTCCTGCCTGTCCTCTGCCCAGGCAGGTACAGCCTGGGAATGCTAGGAGTGAGAATATGATGTTACTGGGGCATGTGCAGCATGGTGGTGTGAGGTGCTGTGATGTCACTATGTTGTCACTGCTTTGGGGTGCATTTGGGGTGCAGTGAGGCCCTCACTGCATGATGTCAAGAAATATCGTAGAGGTGCTGGAGGTGACCGTGGCCCGAAATGGGATGTTGCTGCAATGGTGGAGCATGACATCACTGGGGTATGTGGTGTGGAGGGCAGCAATGTCATGGTGACATGTGACATGGGATGGCCATAGGGACCTAACACCCACCTTCCCCATTATGTAGACTAGGGGCTGGGAATGTCTATGTGTGTACAATGAGGAGACCTGGGGACAGCATCTCCCCACTTGTGGTGAGAGGTCTGGGTCACAATCACCTGCCTGTCCCACGGCTCTCTTTCCAGTCCCGTCCCACCCTCCCTGCAGGGCACTGTCAGTCATAGCAATGCACGGGCTCAGATGAATCCTACATGCTGCATGGGGCCAGCACCCTCCCCCTGGGCTGCCTGGCTGCACCCTGATGGGTGCCTGTGGCATCCTCCCAGTGCCTCTGCCCCTGCTTGGCACCTTGGCTTCATGTCACTAGCAATACTGAGGAAGTGCCCTGGGGTGACCTTGCCACCAGATGCCACCACACAAGCCAGGATGTGACTCTGCTGGAACAAGATAGATTGAGGTCTGCCCTGCATACAGGCAGAGCCCCAAAGCCTCAAACCTCAGGTGAAGCTTCATGCTGGGACTGTGGTTCTATCAAAAGCATTCTGGGAATGATGAGGCCCTTCTGCATCTGACATGCAGAGCCTGAGTCTCCCTCCCTTCCCAAAATGGCCTGGCTCTGGGCTGGATGTCCCTTCCCCATGGCACCAAGCACCGGATCCACTGGGAAAAGCCTTTTGTCTCCAATCAGGAACATTGTTTCCCACTGGAAGAGCTCCATCCAACTTGGAGGGATTTCAGCTGCAGCTGGATGAGGTGGGGGGAGCACCTGGGTAACAGTCCAGGCTCTGGGGAGTGGGAGCTGGAGTGGGGAAAGACAGGGAGCCTGGCCAATGGTCTGGGGACAGCCACCCATCATCTGGCTGTGGCTGGGAGTGAGGCAACACTGCTCTGCAGGGCCAGGGGCTTATGTGGCAGCCCTGCACCCGTATGTCCACAATGTCAGTGGCTCTTCCCCATGCTCGTTTTGGTAAGCCTGGAGTGGGGCTGTGGTAAAGACTCCCCCTCCTTCACTGTCTGGCACTGCAGTGTGACACCCAGGGACTTTCCCATCCCTGAATAACCCAATGAACCCTGTGCCCATCACGTCTTGAATGGGATCCCTGCACCAGAGAAAGATCCAAGCTTCTGCCTCTCAAGAGCTGCTCCAGACAGTATGGCAGGGTAATGGGCACAGGAAGAGGATAGGAGCAGCACAGGGTAAAGCTGGGGGCACACACACATCTACCCTTGAAGCTATGCCCAGGGTACAGGTAGAGTTGAAGAGGAAAGGGGAGAAGACCAGTGCAATGGAATGCAGGGCTCTCAGTGGTGTGGGCAGTAGTGTTAAGGTTTCCTCTACAGCTGGAGAGCAGCCTCTTCCTGCCCAGCCATGTGGGCCTGGAATCTATTTAGTAATGGCAGGGGGATCCTGGCCCCTAGAGAGCCTTGGGACCATTCCCACCTCCAGGGGAGGCAGCAGCAGGCTGTTCTCCACAACTCAGCGGGTCTGCCAGGCTCTAAACCTTGGGCACCTTCCTCTCTCCAAGCTGGGCATATGTGGTACCACACATCTGTTGGAGTCCAACAGCAGGGGGATCAGCTGGCAGTGGGGTCATTCACTCCTGTACAGGGGGACTGTTCCTGGTCAGGGAGGGTAGTCCTGCCCAGGGAGGTGGCACAGTCACATGAAGCGCTGTCCCCTTGCAGGCCAGCTGCCCCAACCACCCCTCCACATTGTAATAGTGGACCAGGCTGCTTTTTCTCCTAGCTGGAGTGCAGACATGTGGGATCATGCCCATAGCCTAGGGAACACACAGCACTTTTCTGAGATCTTCCCCTCTGGAGGTGACTGCCTGGCCTGGGATGAGGGGTTGCCCTCCTGAGTGCCATCGTGCTCATCACCTGTGCTACAGCCAGGTCAGAGCCAGCTCCAAAATCTCTGCAGCCTTGCCAGCAGTGCTGGCAGACACTGTCCTCCGCAGTCCAGGTTAAATGAGCCTCTTCTCCCAGTCTCCTGTTCCTCCCAGCATCTTCTCATGCTGCATCCCTGTGCAGAAGCCTTCCCTGGACAGGCTGGAAGGAGCTCACCCTGCAGAGAGCCTGGGAGGAACAGTTCCAGAAGGATGAAAGAACTGAGGCACATGGGAGTTACCTGATAAACTATCCTTGTGTTCTCCCTGTGAACTTCCCAGCTCTGGAAGACCAATGAGACAGAAGACAAACTCCTCAGGCCAGCAAATATCTTCTTCCTCTGACCCTGCCAAGGGATCAGTGGTTGACATTTTGACTTACCAGGACCTTGAATGCCAGTGGCACCTTAGGGCAGAGCAAGCTGGGCCTGAGCCTAGCTTTGTCAGCACTCCACAGCCCTCCTGCTGCCTCTCCAGTCCCTCTAATAGAATGGCAAGGCTGGGCTGCTGCTCAGCCCCAGCTCACTGGAGCATGATCTTGTCCCAAGGGTGAACAGCACCCGTGACAGTCCATGATGGGGATGCCAGAGTGACAGTGCTCAAAGGTCAAGGGACAGGTGGTGTGGTGCAGACTGGGGTGCTGTGGCAAGGGGTGAAAAGAGAGCATCTCTCATGCAAGGGCAGTGGGGCTGCTTGGGCATCATGGACTAGAGTCTCCTCCTGGAGTTGATGGGCTGTAGGTCTCTCCCAGGTGTCCAGGATGCTGGCGTTGTGCCTGCTGTCCCTGGCCTGGCTCAGCGAGGGCTCCCAGCGCAGCGAGCCCATGTTTGCAGCCGTCACCCACCGCCTTCTCCCTCCTGACTACGACAGCAATCCCACACAGCTCAACTATGGCGTGGCTGTCACCGACCTGGATGCCGATGGTGACTTCGAGATTGTGGTGGCAGGGTGAGTGGTACACCTAATGCCTCAGTGACAGCAGGACTCATGGCCCTGCAGGGACAGGGATTCCTCCCTCGTCTGTGGTCTTGTGGCCAGCTGGGTGGGTTGTGCACAAAGATGGGTGGGTTGTGGCCCGCATGCACCCACCAGTGAATGTGTGTGTGTGTGCACCCACACAGGGTGTTGATGCCTGCTGAGTGCCTGTGTAGGACCACGTGAGGGCCCCCATCACTCCCTTCTCTGTGGGATGGTGGCAGCTGCACAGCAGCCAGGGTCCACCCTGCAGTGCACAGCCAGCGTGTCCCCATGCCATCTCAGCTCTGCTGACAGGACTCAGCTCTCTCTGGAGATTCAGTTAATTGGCTGGAGGTTTTTTATAGTCCTTTATTGGAGTGATGGCTGGGAAGGGCTGGCAGGAGCTGGGGAGGCAGGGAGCCGTGTGCTGTGCTGCCAGTGCCCAAGTGGGGCTGGACACAGAGCAGCTGCTGCCAGCAGGTCCAATCCTGGTCAGGAAAAGCAGGGACCATGGTGTAGGCTCTGTGTGTGTCTGCTGGCACTGCTGTGAGCTACTACTGCAGGGTATCTGTGTACACACCACCATCCTCACTCCCTGAAAGGGCTTGCACACACAGGTATGCCCACCTGGAGAGTATTCTTTATGGTCACAGATCCCATCCATCTGGATGGAGGTACTATGGTGGCAGGCAGTCAGTCTGGCCCTGCTGCTGCTCTGAACATCACCAAGGCAGGAAAACACGGGCAGCACTGGGAACCCTGGAAGGGTCTGGGCCCCGCTGTGCTGAGTCAAGAAGGCAGCTGGAGTTTTGTAAGCAGTCATGGTGCCCGTTGTATAACTTGTTTACTGGTGCATTGGGCAGGAGCAGGCAAGAAGCCAGTGGGATGCACCGTGCTGAGAGGATTTTTCTTGCGGGCTGGTTTCCTTGCCCTGGGAAAGCACTGCAAGCAGGGACCTGCACCCCATCCTGTACTGCTATTTGCCTGGCCCCCACTGCTTCCCTAGCTTTGCCAGACATGGGATGCCTGACAGGATCCTTGGCCTCCACGGACCATGCAGGTCTCTGCAGTGCCCATCATGAGGAAAACCCAGTATCATACCCAGTGTCCCCCCAGGAATGACACAGGGGCTTTCATCCCCATCCCCAAGCCTTGGGAAGCCAATACCCCTGCTTACACTCACAGGTACAATGGCCCCAACCTGGTGCTCAAGTATGACAAGGCACAGGGGCGGCTGGTGAACGTGGCAGAGGACGAGCGGGGCTCCCCATACTATGCACTGCGGGACCGGCAGGGCAACGCCATCGGTGTGACAGCCTGTGACATCGACGGCGATGGCCGTGAGGAGATCTACTTCCTCAACACCAACAACGCCTTCTCTGGTGAGCCTTGGTGGCCTGCGAGCCCCAGGCACGGGGGGAGCCCCCGGCATGGCTGCCTGTGACCTTCGGCTGTGAGGGATGTGTGCGGGCTGGAGTTAATTTCTCAGTTGAGTGGCTCCATTGATTGATGGCAGCACGGGTGGGACACTGAGCCCAGCCAGCCACCGAGTCAGCACTTCCAGCTGCCCGTCGCCCTTTTTGTGGCACCCCAACTGGAACACAAGATTCCCTTCCACCCCCACGACTGTTCTGCTGCAGGGACCCTGCACTGTAAATCCCAGTTGTGCCCTGCAGCAGTTGTTCCCTTCATTCTCATGGCTCTCCTCTGCCTGCTGCACCAAGCCAAGTCTAATTCTGCCCTTCTAGTGCTGTCCCTGCTCCTGGCATGCCTATCGTGGGAACAAGACTTACATGCTCCAGGTTGGCACTGGGAATCCCCAGAACTCTCTGGCTTGGTGCTCCAGCCCAGCTCTGCCCTGTGTCCCTGACCTCCAGGCAGCAGATCTGTCTTCCCAGTGCTCCTAATTACCTGGGCTGGCAGTGGCTGCTGGCACACCTGTCCCTAAATCAGGCTCTGCCATTGGTGCTGTCACAAGCAGTGTAGCTCGCTGACTGTGCCTGCCACTGAATCGATATATTTTTTTTTTTTTTTACCTTCCTGAGGATGATCTACACGGCTGTGCACCATTGGGACATATTTTAGTTTAACGAGTTGATTCTTCTGTGTGTCTCCCAGTGGCCCTTAAGGGTCATGGGGCTCTTGCAGCAGCCCAGCCCTATGGCACTGTAGGGGCCTGCAGGGACAGCAGATATTTGGGATGCTCTGGAAAAAGGGTACCTTTTCCACAGCCACCCTCGCTGTAAAG
The DNA here is from genome assembly GCA_013397375.1 of Toxostoma redivivum. Classification (NCBI taxonomy): domain Eukaryota; kingdom Metazoa; phylum Chordata; class Aves; order Passeriformes; family Mimidae; genus Toxostoma; species Toxostoma redivivum. The sequence continues at coordinate 322,240 of VXBI01005669.1, read as the reverse complement.
CACCCTCCTCAGGAGGAGGCGGGGTGCAGGAGCCCACTGACCTGTGCTCCCTTCCCTAGGCATGGCCACCTACACAGACAAGCTCTTCAAGCTCCGCAATGGGCGCTGGGAGGACATCCTGAGTGACGAGGTGAACCGGGACGTGGCCAGCCGCTTTGCCGGGCGTTCGGTTGCCTGCGTGGACCGGACGGTGAGCAGGCAGGGTTCTGCAGACAGGGGCATCTCTGTCCCCTTCCCACTCCCAGTGCCTCTCCAAAGGAGTCCTGGGGGCCCGCTCCCCTTGTCCATCTCATCCCCTGCTTGGGCCAAGGGTGCCCCCCAGCTGCCTGTGTACTGTCAGGGCTAGCAATGCTCCCAGCTGTAGAGACTGTGGATGCCTGTCCACACGCTTGCCACCAGCTGATAAACGTGCCTGTCGAGGTGATTTATGTTCCTGTCACCTGCTCTTTCTTCGTCCTCCTCCTCCTCCAGCGGTTTGTTTCCAAATGATTATCGCTAAATCAGGGTGCAGGAACTGCACGGCACAAAAGGGGCGGTGGGAATGGGGAGGACCTGGCACACTGGGAATGCTGGGAGGGGGATAACGTGCCCCGTGCCAGCACTGTGGCCAGAGAGCTCCTGGAGGCAATGAGGCACATCCCTACTCCTGGGATGTTTTTTGTCGTGGCCTTTGCAGAGCTCTTGCTCAGCGCACAGTAGCAGTGCCTGCTCCCACGGAGCAGTAAGAGCATTCATAGCAGGCATCCTGTGGTCCCCGTGGAGATGAGTTGTGGGTGGGTGGGTGCTGAGGCGGTGCTGCCGGCTGCAGGGCTCCGGCAGGTATTCCATCTACATCGCCAACTATGCCAGCGGCAACGTGGGCCCCCATGCCCTGATTGAGATGGATGTGGCTGCCAGTGACCCTGCCCGTGGTGTCGTGGTGCTGGTGGATGTGGCCGCCCAGGCTGGCGTCAGCAAGTACACAGGTACACGCGGCTGCTGTGGCCCTGTGGAGGGGACGTGGCGCTATGGGGCATGGCGAACGTGAGACCTCGCTGTGGCAGGGCAGTGCAGCCGGAGGTCCGTGCCACGCGTTGGGCTGCCTGACTGCCCCATCTAGTGGCAGCCCTACGGCCCTGGGAAGGGACCAGGACCGTTGGATGCGCGCCTGGCAGGACCCCTGTGCCTACCGTCACCGGGGCTAATCCCTCCAGAGCTCATAGCATCCACAGGGCAGGCAGCGGGGTTCGGGAACGTAGGCGTCGGGAGGAACAAGCCCACTTGAGCCCCTGCTGCCCCACCACCGTGGAGACTGCTGCGTGCCCCAGTGGTAAATTGTCACTAATTAGGAGTGTTGTCACCATGGTGATGGCAGTGATTAGGGTTGGGAGTGACACAAGCGACTTCCAGGCGCAATTAGCTCCTGATGAGAGGGATTAGAGGTGGGCAAGAATGGGACACTAGGGGGGGTATGCTTGGGAGAACCGTGTGGACAACACTGAGGGAACACAGGGAGCACAAACTCCCGTGGGGCAGCTGTCCCCTCACCCGGATTACTCTCCCCAGGGGGCCGTGGGGTGGCCGTGGGCCCCATCCTGAGTGACAGTGCCTCTGACATATTCTGCGGCAATGAGAACAGCCCAAATTTCCTCTTCCACAACCGGGGGGACGGGACGTACAGGGACGTGGCAGCTGCTGTGGGTGAGTAGGGGAAGCTGGGGGGAACATGCAGACGCTGAGAATCTCAGGGCAGGGGTGACTGCCTGCACTGGAGGAGTGCGGGGTGGGGGGACGGGGACAGACACACAGCCCTAGGGACCCAGAGCCCCACTGACCACTGTGCAGTGGCTGAGATGCATCGGGACATCCATCAGCGCAGGGATGTAACCCTGTGCGTGGAGGGCTTTTCTGGGAACGATGGAGCACATCCGAGGAAATGTACTGGGGACAAGGAGGCAGGGAGGGGTTCCCGTCTCCCCCTGTGCCCTTGCGGTTCCCCAGGGCTGGATGACCCCTACCAGCATGGACGCGGTGTGGCGCTGGCTGACTTCAACCGCGACGGGCGAGTGGACATCGTCTATGGCAACTGGAACGGGCCGCACCGCCTCTACCTGCAGAGCGGAGCTCCTGGGCGTGTGCGATTCCGGGTGAGGGCCGGCAGTCCCCCGCACTGATGGCTCTGCCACTGGGCCACCTCGGCCGGGGGGGCTGGCTTCACTCTGAATTGTCTTTGAGCCCCACTTGACAGCGAGGAGGGGACCCGAGGCATCAAAGCAGGACCCAGGTGTCCTGCTTCCTGTGCCTATTGCCAGGCTATACCCATGCAGGACATCGCCACCCCCAAGTTCTCCATGCCGTCCCCCGTCCGCACCGTCATCGCAGCCGACTTCGACAACGACCAGGAGCTGGAGGTTTTCTTCAACAACATCGCTTACCGCGGCTCCTCCGCCAATCGCCTCTTCCGGTAGGAGCCCGGCGGGGCCGGGAGCCTGCACCTTGCTCTGGGGGTCGAGCAGCCCTCATAGCACAGCCAGGCTCACAGGGCTCCTCTCCAGCAGTGCCACGGCTCAGGTTCAGCTCATAAAAGGCATCGTGACTGAGCCCTTCCTGGCATCATTACCAGTCACTGTGATCGTGCTTGCAGCAGCCCCTGGAGTCCCCAGCACCGCTGATTAGCAGCCATGTGGAAGCTTGTTCACGGCTCCTGTTAATTGTGGGGGTCAATTCTTCATTACTTCTGTGTTGCACCTCCTTGCCTGGTGTGTAGGGCGGTGCGAACTGGTTGTCTATCCAATGCTTGTACCCGTGGGTGGGTAGAGGGCAAGGATTTTGCAAGGAGCCCTTTGGAGACCTCTCCAGGTTCTAGAGGGATGCAACAGATGGTGTTGCTACTCTGCAGTTCAGACCCAGAAGCTTTCATGAAACTCCTGTTGCCCCTGCATGGAGTGGGGACATGCCAACAGGCAGGGGAGTCACATCCCCCATCCACACCCTATATCCACTAGGGCTGTCACCCCTACCATGATTCTGCAGGAGGGGACAGACATGCCCAGGAAGGTTCTGAGGACTGCAGGAGCTGGCATTAATACCCCATGTGTGTCCTTGGCAGGCTCATCCGTAGAGAACACTCAGATCCCATTGTGGAAGAGCTGAATCCAGGGGATGCACTGGAGCCCGAAGGACGCGGCACAGGTGGGTCCACCCCACTCTGGCACAGCACTGCTTGGCACTTTCTATGCCTGAGGATGCTGCACGCCTGGCTGAGTTATCTGCCTGCTCCCCACCAGCAGGCTGGGGCTCCCATCACCCAGGAGTGGCCCCATGCTTTCTCCCTCCACCCATACCCAGCCAATGATGCCATCTCCAGTATCCCAGAGAAGGACCTTGAAGGTCCTTGCTCTTGAAGGACCCCTTCCTGGGTGTTCACTGCTAAAAGCCAATCTCTGCATTTGGGAGGAGGTCAGGCAGCTCCCTGTGACCCACAGCCCTCTAGGCACTGCCTGCCCCCTCCACTGTCCAGGTTGCTAACGCACCTGATACAGAATGCCAACCACACTCCTGCATTATAGTCACCCCATCTTCCCTTTTGTCTCTGCGTGGTCAGGATGCTGCTGCTGCTGCCACCAGTGGAAAGCCACAGCAGAAGCAAGGTCTAGTGCTGGTAGACATGGGGCCAGGCCTCAGGCACAACATGATTCTGTCCTTTCAGGAGGTGCAGTGACAGATTTTGATGGTGATGGGATGCTGGACCTCATCCTATCCCATGGCGAGTCCATGGCACAGCCAATCTCCATCTTCAAGGGCACCCAGGTGAGTCAAGGACTCCTCATGTTGTACCTATCCCTTCTATCCCTCCCAGCTCAGTCTCTCTGCTCCCTCCTCCCTTGCAGGGCACCAACAACAACTGGCTGCGTGTCATTCCCCGTACCCGCTTCGGGGCCTTTGCTCGGGGGGCCAAGGTTGTGCTGTTCACCCGGCGCAGCGGAGCCCACCTGCGCATCATCGACGGTGGCTCCGGCTATCTCTGCGAGATGGAGCCTGTGGCACACTTCGGACTGGGTGAGCTAGGGGGTCAAGGGGCTGCCTCCACCCCCAGCCTTCCCTGGCACTCCCCAGGGCTGGGGTTGTGTCTGCTGCACCAGTGTCCTGCAGCACAGTAATCATTCATGCCTGTCACCCCAGGTATGGTAGGGCCTGTGCAAGGCTGTGGGCAGGGTACCCACCCACTGCAGCTGTGCTGCAAGGGACAGCTACCCCCATCCCCTGCCTGCTGCTTTGCCCAGGCAGTAGGGCTTTCCCTTCCCTTTAACTCTCCCCTGGTGCAGCACGTTCAGCAGCCAAGCCTGCAGGGGTGTCCCTGCCCCACTGCAAGGTCATCCTGTTGTCCCCATGTACGCCCCTCAGAGTACATCCATGTGCATGGGCTGTCAGCATGAGCACCTGGAGCTGGGCTCAGGGAGCAAGGGAAGACGTTGCCCCTCGCATCCCTACCACCCCGCTGGCCTCCTTTCAGCCCCCGCCCACCCTGGAGACCCTCCCTTTGATGGGCTGCCTGCCTGCAGGGCATGACAAAGCCAGCAGCCTGGAGGTGACTTGGCCAGATGGCCGTGTGGTGTCACGAGCTGTGGCGAGCAGTGAGATCAACTCTGTCCTGGAGATCCCCTACCCTCTGGATGTGGAGGAGCCACTCATGCCTGCTCCACTGGAGGTGAGGGCCAGCTGTGGGTGTAGGATGTGAGACTTTGGGGACAGAAACAAGGGGCTGGGCTCTGCTGGCTCAGTGGCTGCCCATAGCTGATTCCTCCCCCTCCCGGCGGTCTCTGCTTCTTCCCAAATGCAGTGCGGGCAGGGATTCTCCCAGCACGAGAATGGACGCTGTGTAGGTGAGTGTCTGCTGGAAGCACAGGTGTGCCTGTACCCAGGATGCTGTAGTATAGCCCCATGGGGGACACTCGAGACTGGGAGGTGGCTTCCTGCCACATGGCTCAGTGCCAGGTACAGCTGCCTGTCTGGCACATGGCCTGGGAATGGGACAGCAGTACAGCTGCAGAGGGGCACCGTGGTGTCACAGGGAGCAGCGAGAGCACTGTGCTGAGGCAGGAGGCATGACTGGCATGAGGCAGGCTTTGTGCTGCAGCCATGAGTGATGGAGGGGCAGTAGAGATGCAGCAGGGTGGCTGTGGCCATGCTGTGAGCCTCCTGGGCAGAGCTAAGGCTTATGCATGGCTACCACTGGGGTGACCATCCAGTGTACTGGGGGAACTGGAGGGGCTGGCAGCCCCCAGCTCTCTGCCCAGACATCTCACACTGAGGACCCTCTTGCAGACACAAATGAGTGCACTGAGTTCCCCTTCATCTGTCCCCGGGACAAGCCCATCTGCATCAACACCTATGGCGGGTACCGCTGTCGCAGCAACAAGCGCTGCAGCCGCGGCTTTGAGCCAAATGAGGATGGTACAGCTTGCGTGGGTGAGTGATAGCTGGGACACCCTGACCCCATGCCAGCTGGCATCAGCCCCAAAGCACCACCTTGGGATGCTGTTGCACCCCGACAAAGGCCAGGCCATAGCCTGCAACCTGTCGGATGGCACCCAGCCACCTCCACTCAGTTTCTGTGTCTGTCCATGCCTCCCACTAAGTTGCTACTGACTCCCCTTCTCTTTCTCTTTTTCTCTCTTGTTCCTTCTCTCCTTCTTTGTGCAGCTCAAGTGGCCTTTTTTGGGGGATATCCCTCTGCTGGGAGCTGGCCTGGTCTCCCCCACAGTGCCCTCCTTCCTCTAGTCCTTGGACTCTGCCTTTGTCTCTATGCACTTTAACCCCTGCCCATAACAGGCCAGAGCAGCCTTGGTGGAAGGATGGGCTAGCCACTGCCTATCTCTCTTTTTCTGTCCATGCTGAACCACCCTGGAAGTGCCGGCTGGGACATACTGGGGTGACCTGCAGTGGGATGGGCCCAGACCTGTCTGTCCTGTGCACCAGCTCTGGGAAAGCAGCCCTGGGGCAGCCTGGCAGTGCCCCTTCCCTCGCACACCCCACTGCCCCAGTGCTATTCCTGCCATGCTGGCACCTCCCCGGTGGTCGCTTGCTCCGTCGCCTCAATACCGTACCATGTGCCTGCTGGTTTGGCCTGTGACGTGTGTGCTTTGCCTGCCCCCTCCTCGGTGACAGGAACCACCTCCCCAGCCCTGCAGGGGCAGGATTCTCCTGGTCTGTTTTATAACATATTGACCCTACTGTTTGGAGTTGGACCCTGCTTAGTCCCAACAGTCTTCCAGCCCCTCTCCCAGAGAACCCCAAATAAACTATATCCCATCTATTAACATGGTCTGCTGAGCTCTGCAGGGCAGGGCTGTGCTTGTGCTTCTACCCACCCTGCCCTGGGGCTGCAGGGGGAGGGAACCCAGGAGGGGAAGTATCCCCAGCCTGGCTCAGCTCTTCCCACCCCAGGGCTGGGAGCTGGCTGGAGGGTAATGGTGCCCCTGGCCCAGCTCTGCACTGGGACTACAGCAAAATGTGCAGCTCTGAAGGAGCTGGGGTGCAGCAAGCAGCCCTCCCTGCACCCCAACAACAGGGCTGTGCTGCTTTTCCCCCCTGCATGCTAAAACCACACCCTGCTCTCTTTACCCCCACCAGACATCGATGAGTGTGCTCAGGGCTTGCACAACTGCAGCCAGCTCTGCACCAACACCCCTGGGGCACACACCTGCCTCTGCCACCCAGGTTTTCGTCCCCTTGATCCGGCTGCCAGCCGGTGCCTGGGTGAGTACCTGCAGTATCCAGCCACCTGCTGCTGCCCTGACACAGGCATGATCAAGGTGCCCAGCTGTGCTCACAGCCCTAGTGCTGGTGGGCAGAATGGACAGATGGACAGACTGTGGCTGTGCAGGAGTTGGTGGAGTAAGGACATCTGCCACCCAGCAGCCTTGGCACCAAGCAGTGGCAGGATCACCTGCCTTTGTGTCCCAGCTTCACCCAGCCCTGGAGCTGCCCCTCTCATGCTCCCTCCATCCCTTGCCCTGCCCATGCCAGACATTCCCTGTACCCTTGACACAGGTCTGACCTTTTCCCCTTCTTTCCCAGACATAGATGAGTGCCAGGCACAGCCTGGCCCCTGCAACCATATCTGCCACAACAGCCCTGGCTCCTTCCACTGCCACTGTCACCACGGCTTCTCCCTGGGTGTTGGTGGACGCTGCCAGCACAATTAGCCTTCTCTGGCACAGCAAGGTGTTCCCTACTACCCCTCAGCACTGTGCCGGTTGCACCCGGTACCAACTGAATAAACCCTTTCCTGCATTGTATTCCTTGTGTGTCCCTCTCCCAGGGCCACATGACTTCTACACAGGTCTGTCCATACTCCCCTAGACTGCCCCCTCCTCCCCATCCCCTCCCTTCCCCCATGCACATCCTCGTGGGGCTCTGTGCAGCCCCGTGTGAAAAGACCCAGCCTGATTCTGTGCCCCCCCAGTGTTGTCCCGCTCATCTCTCCAACACAAGAAGATGCAGGGTAGGCAGTGGGGGAAGAAGCGTGGGGTTTATTAAGGAAGGTCTCCATGCAGGGGGGGGTGCTCCAGCAGGAACGTTGAGGCCAGGGCCACCCCACAAACACATCATGACCAAGCCAAAAGGAGTCCCACAGGGCAGGGTCCTCCCTCCAGGTCCCCAGGAGAGAAATGCCAGCTTGGTTCAGCCCTGCACCCAGATAGGAATTTTTCTCCTCGGGGTGCTGGATGTCACAGGGACCCTCCTATTTCCCCCTATCTGACCCTGGACCATGAACCTCCAACACCTTGCTGCCAAGCTCAGGTGGCCCTCAAGGTCCCCTCTTACAGGCCAGGCTGAGAATTGGGGCGCTGGTGGCAGATGCATGCAGGACACATGGGAAGGGAAGGACTCAGCAGTGTGAGAGGAAGGGTCCTTATGGAGCTGCTCCACTGGGCACCCTCCCTGCATTAGTGCAGGTCATGGGGCAGAGTAGGCAGGGGGCTGCTGGCAGCTGGGTACAGGCAAACTCTGACAGGACTGGGCAGGGAGCCTGCTCACCCATGCCACAGCTCAGCCTCAGCTGTGCCAGGCCATGAATGAGCCCAGGGCACATGGCACAGGGGCAGCATCATGCCCAGCACTGCACCTCCCTGCCCTGGACACTGGGCTGGAGCAATACCTGGGTCCAGCTGGGGGTGGGAGCAGATCATGCAGGGAGCAGAAGCAAGTGCCCAGTGTCATAGCAGTGAAGAATGCTGCTGGAGAGGATGCAGTGCCAGACGGGGGGGGAGGGGGCAAGGAGAGCAGCAATGGGGCCGCAGATGGAGCAGAGCTGGGGTAAATGTATGGCCCATCATGCAGAAGAAGCGGCACCAGTGCTTTGCCAGGCCCCCTGAACGGCGGTCAAGCAGCAGCTGAACCCACACCACAGCACTAAGAGTAGGGTGCCCCAAGGAGGGGGTGCAGCAAGAGCTTTCAGTGTCTATGGGCGTGGGGTTATGTGTTCGTCTTCTGCTAAGTGCTGCCTGAGGCTTTGCCAGTCCCAGTGCGTGGCGACAGGGACACTGCCAGCTGGGACTGCCCGTAGCAGGGCAAGCTCCTTTCTCTTGCGGCAGGGGCGGCAAGCACATGGAGGGCTATAGGAGCCCCTTGGCAACAGTTCGGCTCAGTGGGAAGCACCTGGGACGCCCCAGCACCAGTCCCTGCCCACAGTGGGTCCGAGCAGGGGCAGACCCACTGCGGGGGACAAAGAGCAGATGGGGGTGGGCAGCCCCACTGCGTAGCCCCGGCCTCCCCCTCCTGCTCTCCCCGGGCTCAGAAGCGGGTGCTCTGGTAGTGCAGCCTGCGGAGCTCGGAGAGGCCGCTGTCCCGGCAGAACGAGTCCCTGCAGGGACTCCCTGCCAGTCACCGGCCCCCCGCGCCGCCCCCGCCGCCGCCGCCGCTGCTGCTGCTGGAGCTGCCGCTGCTGGAGCTGCCGCTGCTGCACCGGTCCTCGTAGATGGAGATCTCGATCTGGGCCCTGCTAAGGATCATCGATGACATCTGCCAGCTCGATTGCCCTGCACCCACGCCCAGTCTCCCTTCGCCCTTGCCATCCCCCAAGCACCCAGCTGTCCAAAGGATACAACCCTCATGCCACGCTCCAGGGGGTCGGTGAGCAGCAGCCCCCGTGGCGCATAGATCTTCTCATTCTGGTCCTGGATGTACTTGGAGATCTTCTTCAGGACCTGTCAGCACAGGGAGGGACACTCAGGGCCTGCCAGCATTGCTGTCTCCTCTGGTCTCCAGTCCCATGTTCCTTGTGACACCCCTGAGCCATGCCTGTGCCCACTGCCAGCTGTGCCCATCCCTGAGCCCTCCCCTGCACCTCAGCACCTTCTCATAATGTGTCTCCATGCAGAGAAAGATGAAATAAGCAGTGGCACAGGCCAGGCACCCCTCAAGGTACGAGCTGCCCCCAATCTTCTCTGCCTCGGCGTAGAAGCCATTTAGGGTTTTCACGGTTTCCTCAAAAAGTTGCCGCTCAATCTAGGACAGAAACCACGGTGAACAGGAGTCTGGCCAGGGACTGGCTCCCTGCACCATCTTGTCCCCATTCCTGGGGGGACTTGGAGAGCACTTAACCCTCTCCTCCCTGCCCAGCTGATGCCTCAGCTTGCAGGACCCTGCCCGACTCCCACCCTGAGACTAAGACCTGCTGAGCCTGCAGCCATCACCAGAGCCTCCCAGTCCCCAGGAGCACCAAAGCCCTTGCACACCAGCCAAGGCAGCTGTGATTTCATGCACCCAGCAGCACTGACTGGCCCAGGGCCATACAACACCCCAGAAGTCCCCACACCTTTAGACACTTGTTCTATCTGAGCCCCCATAGCACCCTGACATAGGGCATCCCCCACCCTGACAAGCTCTCAGACTCCCTACCCGGCTCTCCAGCTCAGGGGGAAACTTTGTCTGGAACTGGCATGTGGTCCCATCACTGTAATCCCGCTGCACAAAGACCTTGGTGGCCAGGGACGCGCTGCGCCGCAGCTCCTGCAGGCTGTGCACCTAGGGACAGAGGGTGAGAGGGGGGGGCTGCAGCCAGGAGTGCTGAGCATCCCTACTGGAGGGCTGAAGGCCAGGGGAGCAGCGCCATTCCCCCAGTGTCAGGGGCTGCAGGCTCACACACCCCGGGGCAAGGACCTCTAGCACAGGCTGTGTCATGCCAGGAGCACAGCTTGGTGCTGGAAGTGCGAGGCGAGAGGCGAGGGGAGGATGCTGTGGCAGCCGCCTGCTTGGAATGAGGGTGAGTGCGTGTGCTCTCACCCCGGGTTGGTGTGTGGTCTCACCCCCAGTGGCTCCTGCATGCACGAGCGTTCATTGCCAGTGGCCCACGGGCCGGGAAGGGGACAGCGCCCTGTCCCCAGCAGTGCCCCAGAACACAGCTCCCAGTCAGGAGGATGGGAGTGAGCCGAGAAGGAGCAGGCACTGGGCAGCAACAGTGGCACAGTGGGTGGGCAGGCTGCAGTGGGGCATCTTCAGGAAAAGGACCGGCAGCCCCGGCAGCCGGTGCTGAGCCCCGACTCCTCACAGGGTGTGAGAGCCCATGCCAACCCCCGAGCTCCAGACTGTGAGGCAGCTTCGGTGGCTGGAGAAGAGAATGGAGGTGCCTGGTTGTGCCAAGGGCAGGCATCAGCCCCTCCCTGTGCTTCCCCTGGGTGACATGGGGCTACTGCCTGCTCTGTGCCCCACAGACCGTCTGACTCTCACCCGCGTCCCACCCACGGCGCCTGGGAGAAGAACCCCCAGTCCCATAGCCCAACCCAGACACGCTCCAGCCTTCACCAAAGGCACCCTGCACCCCCACACCCCTTCAGGCACCTCACCGGCCTTTCTGTGCTCATGGAGCCCGCAGCCCCACACTCCCCTCCCCACGGACCCTAGCCCCAAGCTGTCCCCCCNGGGCCGGGCGCTGTCCGCGGTGCTGCCGAGCCGAGAGGCGGAGGCGGGCCCGGCCGCCCCGTGTGCGCAGCCGCCCGGTCCGCCGCGGCCCGCCCCGAGGCACCGGGGATGGGCGCCTGCTTCCACCGGCACGGAGCCCCTGGAGGACGCGGTCCCGGTGCTGCGGACGGCGGAACCGGCTGCCCCGGGGCTGGCCCCGGAGAGGGACTGCGAGGGAGAGATGCTGCCGTGCGTCCCGGGGGTCTGGCACAGCGAGTGCCGGAGCCCGGATATCTTTGGGATGCGGCTGTAGGTCCCTGGGGAGAAACCCGGCTGCCCAGGGGGAGCTGCCGGAGGTAACAGAGGGTCTGAGCGGCCGTGAGGCTGGCCCGGCACGGATTTGGGGAGTCGACCGTGGGACTGGCAGACCGCCGTGCCAAGGGGCCTCATCTGAAGCTGTTTGCGAAGGAGTTGCAGCTGGTGCTGTGAGCAGAGCGCGGGCAGACATCAAAGAGCAGAGCTAACGTATTCCCTGTTATCTCTGCCCATTGGCAGCTCAATTAGAGCCGGAAAAATGCCAAACGGGGGGAACAGAGGCTCTCCCGAGAGGCGAAGAAGAGGCTGTAGTGGGGCGAGGGATGCAGTAGCTGGGCACAGGGCCCTGAGCAGGCAGGAGAGCAGCCAGCAGCCAGCCTTTCCCTCAGCACCTGGGCCATGCTGGAGACAGTGCAGGGTCCTGCTGGAACGTCTGCTCTGGCAGAAAACATGGCTAACACGGCTAACACGGCTAATATACGGCTAACACGGCTAATATACTGCTNCCCCGGTCCCTGCCGCGCCCAGCCGGGGCAGCACAGCGCAGGGCGGGGGAGCTCCGCCGCAGCCCGGCCCGGGGGTGCCGCCGCCGGGTGTCCCTGCCGTGCCACCGCGCACCCACCTCCGTGGCCATGGCGCGGC
>VXBI01005669.1:281137-309872 GCA_013397375.1 Toxostoma redivivum | reverse complement strand
AACGTCTGCTCTGGCAGAAAACATGGCTAACACGGCTAACACGGCTAATATACGGCTAACACGGCTAATATACTGCTAACACAGCTAACACACAGCTAACGCACAGATAACACAGCTAACACACAGCTAATGCACAGATAACACACAGATAACACAGATAACACACAACTAACACACACAGCTGACACAGTTAACACAGCTAACACACACAGCTGCCACACAGGTGACACAGCTAACACACAGAGCTAACACACAACTAAAACACAGCTAACACAGAGCTAACACACAGATAACAGACAGCTAACAGACAGCTAACACACAAAGTTAACACACAGCTATCACACACAGCTAACACACAGATAACACACAGATAACACAGCAAACATGGCATGGCCAGCTGCCTGCAGCACAGGGTTAGCTATGACTGACTCCTGCTCCCTGCTCTGAGCACCAGCCCAGGCTTTGGGCAGGGCAAATAGATGTAGGGTCTTGGGGTGGTTGGTAAGCAACCCCCTTTCTCTGGAGCATGGCAGGATTTGTGACCAATGGACTAAAGGACACAGGCAGTCAGGGTCCCCAGTTGGAGGGCTTATCTTCCCCACTGACACAAAATTATGGATCCCACAGCTTTTGGGGAAACCTGCTGCTCCCAGGTTTCAAAGCAACCCTGCCAGCCCACACTCCAGAGCAGTGAGGTACACCCTGCCTTGACAGTGCCACAACTCCAAGGGACACCCCTTGAGAGGGTGGTGTGTGAAATCTCCCATGCACCCAAACACGTGTCTGCACATTGGCACAGGCACTCGTGCATGCACTCAGATGCCCACATCTGCCTGCACACTCCATGCACCCCAGGCACATACCCAGGTGCACATGCAATATGCTCACACACCTAAGCCTGTCCTCAGATGTCCCCAAACCTAGACCCTGCATCCCATCTTCTTCCTGTGCTGCATGCCACTGCCACATCAGTGCTCGCCTGCCCGCCTGGCAGGTCCTGCCGGTTGCCATGGCAATCCTGTGCCTGCCAGGAGATGAAGTTTCCTCTCCTATGCTGCAGTGAGGAGCCGAGAGCAGCCGGGGGGATCAGCTCTCCCTGCCAACCCAAGCTCTGCCCATCATCCCACATCCTATAGTGTTGCCCCAGGGTTGTCTCCACTAGGTATACCAACCCAGCGTAAGCAAAGGACTTTTAGTTCTGGGCTCCATGTGCCTCACAGGCCATAGGGAGCTGCCTTCTGACAGCCATACTGCCCAGGACCAAGCCTTGTCCAGTGGCAGGCAGGACACAGACCTGTCCCAGAGCACTCCCCTTCACCACACAGACCCCGGCCCTGCCTGTAGTGCCTGAAGACCCTGTGGCATCTCCAGAGCCCACTGGGGTCTGCCAGCTCCCTCGTGTAGGGTATGGTGTCATGGGCTTTCCAGTTTTAGCCAGAGCAGGGACAGACCCTGCTGGTTTCCATGCAGAAGGAAAGGCTGGTGCTATGTAATGCCATGCCATGCTGTGCTATGGCTTCCAGCAGGGCAGAGCAGAGGTGGAGGAGAGCTGGCAAAGCCAATGGAATCCCAGGCAGTAGGAGCAGGAACAGCAGGGGCTCGGGGTAGCCTCAATCTGCTGCATGACCCTGCTGCCCTCCCCAGATCACTGCACTGTGAGGGGTCCTGGCAGGGCTCTGACCTTTCTGCTCCATCTGCTTGGCCCAAAGGGGTGATTTTTCAGGCTGCCCAGCAGCAGGGATAGGCATGGCTGGTGCCAGAGCTGCCTTTACTCCCTTGCCTGGTTCTTCCCTTGCACCTGGAGTGAGGCAGCTCTGACCTGTCTTGCAGACAGACCCCGCAGATCTCTCCTTGCCCCTGGCCCTGGCTAACCTGCCTGAGGCCCTGCCCCTGGCCCCATGGGACAGACATGGGCCATACTTGGTACCCCTATGGCCAGCCCTCAACAATGTGCCTGTGCCCATCACACCACAGCAGACATGGCCCAGCACTGCCCCTGCTCCAACGCCTGCACTTAACTCCCAGACCAGGACCAGGGGGTGTCCCTAGGATGTCTCTGGGTGCATGGTGCTGCACCTCATCCCAGCATCTCAACCCTTCCTGCAATACAAGGATGACCGGGGCCCATGGAGAACAGCTGGAGCCATGCAACCAGCCTGGGATCAACCCCTGCAGCCCCATCCTGCACCCAGTGCCTGCTGAACCCCTCTCCAGCCTGTCAGAGCTGTCAGCAGCTCCAGCTCTGCTTCAAAGGGGCCACAGAAGGGAATGGCAGCTGTTTCTCCTAGCACTGGAAGTGCTTTCAGTAATGATGGGGAGAATGAGCTCACCATCCCAGTGAGGACAACGGTGACATTTGGGAGGCACAAACACAGCGTGATTAGCTGATAACCTTTCCTGAGAGATCCCAGGTGTGTGCACCTGGGAGAGAAAAGGGAGGGGGACGAGGCCCCCACACTGTGAGCCTCTGGAAAACAGCTCCAAATGCTCTAGCCTGCCTCTTCACACAGGACATGGAGAGTGCCCCAAACTGAGGCCAACTGACCCTACAGACTGGGCACCCTGAGTGTGGACACCCCTCCGTGGCACCTGTGGTCCAGCTGTGTCCATCTGAAGGGGTGTTCTAGGACCCCCATTGCACTGAGAGCCCCCACAGAGGGTGGGGGCAGCCCCTGAGCACATCCCACAGGAGTCCACAGGCGCTGGGAGACACAGCGTCCTCCTGCACACAGGCAAGCAGAGGAGGATGTGGTTTCAGAGCAAGGTGCCAAGGTCTGCCATTAGCAAAGGTGCCAGCTGGGAGCAGGGACCGGGCGAGGATTGCTCCCACACCGCGCATGGGGCTGTGGTGGGAGCAGACGTGGTGGGGTGGGGAGGGACAAACAGCCCTGCAGAGAAGGTCCCCAAGCACGGTGCCATGCTGTGAGGAAAAGGGATTCCTCCTCAGAGGGTCCGCACATGCGACATGCCCCCTCCCTGCCTTGCTGAGTAGGACCAAATGCCGGGGGCCAGGACCGGGGTGTCCGGCAGCGAACAGGGAGGGTCTGTGTTCGAGCTGGCAGGAACTGGGCAGGGCCAGGAGGTGCTGGGTGGGGGCTGGGAGGGCGCCAGGGCAGTCTCGGCTCCGCAGCTGGGCCGGGAGTGCTGCCAGCACATTCCTAGGGCTGCCGGGCAGCGGAGTGTGTGTGGGCGCGGGGCAAGAGCACGGCAATTGCTGACTCTCCCCGATGGCCACACATTACCCCCCGGGCAACCTCGACCCCGCGGTGTCCCCAGTCATTCCCCAACCTCCCGCGGCCACTCGCAGGCAGGACCACCCCCACGGAGCCGTGCTGCCAGCCCAGCACTGCCCCAAGGGCAGGGTGCTCTCTCCTGGGAGCTGCTGGACGCCACGGGACAGTCCCAGCGTGCCGTCCCCTCCTGGTACTCTCTACATGGCCAGCCCCGGTGCGCTACCCTCTCCCAAAGGCCCCTGCTTCACACTGGGTGCAGCCCAAGCCCAGCACTGTCGTAGCCCAGGAACCAGTACGGGACTGGGACAGGAAGGATTGAGGGGATAGGGAAAGAGGAGGATGGGAGGGACTCGCTCAGCCCACCCACTGAGGCCGAGGGGATCCATCTGTGCTGTCAGAAATAAGGTCGGTAGCACCCAAAGCAGCGGCAGGAGAGTAGGTGGGGACACAAGTATGGAAGGAGGCGGCCGGGACCCTGTTCAGCTTCTCATTTCCTGGGAGCCTGCTGCTTTCCTGGCTCGGATCTGCTCTGTGCTACAACCCGGCACGAGTCTTCCGCAGGGAGGGTCGAGGGAGCACCCCCAGGGCGTATTCCCTTACCATGCCACTCTGGCTGGCCGTGCCCATGGTCCTCACCGCAGAGAGGACAGCCCTCACGGGCCCGCTTCCGGGCTCGCTGCTGTGACAAGTGGCACAGGCAGTGACACAAGCGGTGACACAGCCAGCTTTCTGGAGTGGCAGGAGCAAGTGTCAGTCTCACAGCCAGCTGCATGGGTGCAGATCGGGGATGTGGGCATTGGAGCAGCCTGCGCAGACAAGACGCAGGGAAGGGTGCCAGCTACAGCTGTCTTGGCTCCATCCCCTTCTCTGGGGCACAGCCCCGATCAGCCTGGGGCATCCTGGGTGGGAAAGGGTTAAGGAAGCAATCCGAGTGCAGCCGGGACTCCCCAGAGCACAGGAACAGTCTCAGCTCGGAGCTAAGGCTGCCAGGACACGGCACGCGGAGGGAGCAGGGGGCAGACACCGCTCTTCTGGGGCCAGCCTGCTCCCCGCAGCATGGCCAGGAGGTAACTCAGAGCTCTGATGAAGGCGTCATGACAGATCAAGGGACTGGGGCAGCTGGCAGGGACACCCTTGCTCAGCCCCAGCCTCGCCAGCCCTCTCACCTTCATCTGCTGCAGTGCCAGCTGGCACAGAGTGCTCAGCACCCCAAACACCTTCCTGGGAGGAACTGGGGGTGTAGAATAACGCCAGAATGGGCTGTGGGATGGGGCAGGCTGAGAGCCAGGAGCTGGTCCATGATCAAGAGCGGGACAGTGCTGGCAGTGCCACGGAAACA
Organism: Toxostoma redivivum; assembly: GCA_013397375.1. Taxonomy (NCBI): domain Eukaryota; kingdom Metazoa; phylum Chordata; class Aves; order Passeriformes; family Mimidae; genus Toxostoma; species Toxostoma redivivum. The sequence continues at coordinate 305,300 of VXBI01005669.1, read as the reverse complement.
GCCCAGGGACATGGCACATCAGCGACTGTGCTCAGCATCCGCCACTGGCAGCTCCATCCTGCACACCCAGCCTCCCTCTGCCTCTGCTCCCAGGCCTCACCAGCCCCTTCCCAGCCCAGCTCCCATGGCAATTACACCCTGCCCAAGCCCATCCATCACGGATTAGCTATTTTCTATCAGCATTTATCTCCAGACAATCTTACTCCTGCCGTGGCAGCCTGATGCCTCGATCACCCTCCTTCCTGCTACCAGGCAGCCCTGATAACAGGCTGCTGTATCTTATCGGGCTCCCCGGCAGTTACACATTAATGGTGCCATCTCCGGGGCTTAGCTGGGGCAGGATGAGCCCAGCCCACCCTCGGGCTGGAAGCAAGCATCACTGGGTGATGCAGTGATGGGTGCTGAGCACAGAGGGCATGGGCAGGATGGGCAGACTACAGGGAAGGGCAGGTTGTGCAGCTGAGGTTCCCAGCATTGCCCCAAAGCAGATGGACCCCACCAGGGCTGGGGGGACAGTCCCTGCCCCCAGCCCAGGGCAAAGAGCAGCTACTATCACTGCCTGCACTGGACTGTTTGCTCTATTGCCCATTAACAGAGCTGCCTTATCCGGTGGGCAGGGGCCAGCGGCAGCCCAAAGCCCGTTGACCATGCAGGGGCATCGATCATGGGAAAGGGAGGCGTGCCCCAGATAACCCCTGCAGACAAATGGGTTTCTAATGGGGTCTTAAGCCTTGCACCCCCATCTCCAAGGGAATGGGGGAATGTCATCTGGGCAGGACCCTCACAACACTTGGGCTTCAGCTTCGCCCCAACCTGAGCACTGGAAGAGCCTGGATGCAAGCCCTTTGCTGGAAGGTGTAATCCCAGACCATCGTCAGCAGACCATAGACTGCCCAAAGTGCATGCTGGCAGAACCATCCATGAGGGATAAGGACCCCATGCCCATGGCATTGCCTCGTTGATGGCACATCTGGCACCTGGGTACAGCAACCCTCCCACGGCTGCAGCATGAAGCTTCTGGGGTGTCCTCTTCCTTAAACCCCAGCACCCCAAGCATATTGTCTTGGGAGAAAAGAGTGGGGAGTGGGATGGCACAGGGTAGGAACCAGGGTCCCCTGCCCAATGACAGAGCATGCCTCTGCGGTGCCAAGTGGGATGGGGGCAGCAGGACAGGTGAATAACGGGGGCAACTTGTGGCCACAACACATCGTCATGGGACAGGCGAGCCAGCCCTGCTAGAAAACATCACCCTAGGAGCACACAGAGCCAGGGTGGGCTGGGGGGGTGCATGCTGGGGGCTCCCTGGGAGGGCGAGGGACATGGAGCACCATGTGCCGGGCAGGCAGGGAGGGAGGGAGGTGGCAGCGGTGTGGGCAGATTAGGGAGAGCCGGGGGCCAGCCCCGGGGGGCCCGGCAGGCTGAGCAGATTGGCTGCCGGCGAGGTCTCCAACCTCCTTAGAAAGGGCAGCAAGCGTGGGAGGCGCTAAGGGAGCAGGCAGGGTGCCGAGCCGCGCTCCCGTCCCGCTCGGCAGCCGGGCCGGCAGGGGCAGGCGAGCAGCGGCGATGCCGCGGGCAGGCAGCCCCCCGGGCTCCCGGGGCACGGCACTGCTGGCCCTGTGGCTGGCGCTGGCAGGGTCCCTGGGCGGTGGGCAGCACTACGACTACTATGGGTGGCAGCCCGAGAGCCTGCCCCACGGGCGGTTCTACGGGCGGGAGCCGCAGTGCCTCGACATCCCGCCCGACATGCAGCTCTGTCGCGACGTGGGCTACAAGCGCATGCGGCTGCCCAACCTGCTGGAGCACGAGACCATGGCCGAAGCCAAGCAGCAGGCTGGCAGCTGGGTACCCCTGCTCGCCAAGCAGTGCCACACCGACACCCAGCTCTTCCTCTGCTCCCTCTTCGCCCCTGTCTGCCTCGACCGGCCCGTGTACCCCTGCCGCTCCCTCTGTGAGGTGGTACGTGACTCCTGTGCCCCTGTCATGGAGTCCTACGGCTTCCCCTGGCCTGAGATGCTGCACTGTGGCAAGTTCCCCTCTGACCACGAGCTCTGCATCGCCGTCCAGTTTGGGAACAGCAAAGCCACGCCGCCACCAGGTAAGTGGGAAGGGTACTGTAATTGGATGGGAATGCATGTGGAGCTCCTGAACAGCCATTCCTTCACCCCTCTAAGCACAGCCCAGCACACTGCTGTTGGCCAAGGACTCTGCATCAGGGCAGGAGTGGGCACTGTATCAGCTTTGTCTGGGCACCACTCATTGCCCAGGAGCGCTGGGCTCCCAGCTGCCTGCACAGAACTGTCACAGGATAAGGAAGAACATGGGATCAGGTGGGAACAACTGGCCGGTGCTGTGTCCCCGCCCCCGCCGCGGGTCCCAGGTCAGCAGCAAGACAGCCCCACACTGCTGCTGTAGGGTGGCTGTCCCCTCAGGCAGGAGAGGGGACATCATCCAAAGGCAGCCTAGGGTCAGGATCAGGGCTGTGACAGCCTTTAGACTGGGGCCACCCTTACTGTTCCTGTGCTTCAAAGTGCCAGCATCTGATGGGAGGGTGTCGCCATATCTCTTCCCCTCCTGGGGGATGAACCTGGCCAGCAAGGTGCTCTGTGCCTCCCTGCATCACCCCAGCACAGCTACCTGGGGATCAGAGGAGCTGCTGGGGCTCTCCCAAGTGTGTCCCCGAGGAGCTGGCCCAAGTGACAAGTATCAGCAGCAAGAAGCTGTGACAGTAACTGGTCTCTCATCGCAGTGTCCAAGATCTGCACCCAGTGTGAGATGGAGCACAAGGCAGATGGCATGATGGAGCAGATGTGCTCCAGTGACTTTGGTGAGTGCTGGGGTCTTTTTCCCAGCCCCCCTGGACAAGGGTCTGCCTCCCCTAGGTCCGACAGCTGGGGTGGGAGTTGGCCAGAGGGTGGGGTTTTATGGGGACAGCCCCGTGGGAGACCCCTGAGCCATTCCCTTGGGCCCTTTATGCATGGGTTGGGTGCACCACAAAAGATGTTGGTGGGGGATAGGCAGAATGGGACGTTTGGGAGGGTCACTGGGGGCCTCTGCTGGACCTCTCCCCCAGTAAGTTCCCCAGAGACCCAACCCAGGGATGGGCTGCACCTTGCCCTGCACAGGTGCCTGGCCTAGACCTTCCCCTCCCCAGCACCTCAGCAGTGCTCCCTTCCCCCAACCGTGCTGCCCCACACAGTGGTGAAGATGCGCATCAAGGAGATGACGGAGGAGAATGGGGAGCGGAGGCTGGTGGCTGCCCAGAAGAAGAAGGTGCTAAAACTGGGCCCGCTGAAGCGCAAGGACACCAAAAAGATGGTGCTGTACATGAGGAATGCGGGTGCCTGCCCCTGCCCCCAGCTTGACAGCCTCAATGGCAGCTTCCTGGTCATGGGCCGCAAGGTGGGTGGCCGCCTGCTCCTCCTGGCCATCTACCCCTGGCAGAAGCACAACAAGGAGATGAAGTTTGCAGTCAAGTTCATGTTCTCCTACCCTTGCCCACTCTACCACCCCCTGCTCTATGGGGCTGGGCAGCATTAGGGCTTTGCCCACGCTACCCTTCCCCAGAACTCCTGCACTGGCCCAACATCCCACCCACGGCCTCCCTGGCTGCACCCCAGGACCTCAGCCCCTTGGTTGCGCCCCAGAACCCAGCTCTGCACCTGCAGGATTTCCTGCTGTGTTTGCAGGAGCCCTGATCCACAGCCAGGACCCCTGCCTCCTCCTGAGAGCCCTGCTCTGCACCCCTGGGACCCCTGTTCTGCTCCAAGGACCTCCACCCCTGCCCAGGAGCTTAGTCTGGACCCAGGACCCTTGTTCTGCATGCTTGTGAGTCCTGGTCTGCACCAGAGACCCTTGTTTACTCCCAGGTTCCCCACCCAGAAGCTCAGAGCCCCTTGCTTTCATTTAGGATCCCTACTTGGCACTCTTGGCTACATCTGGTACCCCTACCCTGCACCCGTGCCCTTTGCCCAGCTCCCTCATGATATGCCACAGACCCTCAGCCCCCCCATCTCTATTCCAGCCCACCAAGACATCCCATGCCCTCACCTGGAGCTCGCATCCAGCCCTGGATTATCTCACCTTCACAGAGACTCAGCCCAGGCAGGTCCCTCTTGCCCTCTGTTCTCACAGAGTGACCCTTTCAAGACCAAGTGCCCAGAGCAGCACAAACCCTTCCCAGGCTCCCCTACTCCCCATACCAGGCTCAGTGTGTGAGGGGGGTCCACCTCCAAGCACTCCAGACCAGCCCTGCTGCATCCCTCACACACACCCCTGCTGTGACCCAGCCCACGCACCCCGTGCCCATCAACACCACAGTAAATTATTCCACCTCAGAGAAGTCTGTGTGCAACTCACTGCAGTTCATGGGTAAGAGCCCCTTGGGGCTCCCTCAGGGACCCCAGAAGAATGGGAGGGGGTCCCAGTCCTGCCCACTGAGTGAGGCAGCCTGAGGGAGCAGGGTCACCTCAGGATCTGGCTCTAGCCCCACTCCAGGTGCCGTGCCCAGAGCCCCAGAGCCTGAACCTGGGTAGTCCAGCCAAGCCAAGGTATGTGGTTCCTAGTGGTCACAGTCATCACTGGAGACTCAGGCACCCCTGCCACTCCAGGGAGCCTGGGAGGTCATTGAGATGAGTAGGATGGGGGACAGGGCTGTCACTGCTGCTGGAGCCCCACAGCTGGGTTTGGCAGTGGTTTGCCAGGGGAGTTTCTTCCTTCATCACCCCAGGGGATAAATCCATGGTTTGGGAGCTCACAGCACTTGTGAGAAGCCTGGCACTGAGCATAGGGAGCAGATACTGGACCAGGCAGCCTCCAACCCTGTCCTCCTCACACCTTATAGTATGAAAGTCGTCTGTGCAGCTCCCTGCCAGCCCTGCTTGGCTGCCAGACCTCCCATGCTACAACCTCCAGCCTCTTCCAAAAAGATTCTTAGGATCACCCACCTGCACTAGCCAGCCCAAAAGCCCAAGGATCAGGGCAGCCCTCAGCCCGGTCCCTCTGATGGCAGCAGGGACTGTCCCTTAGCTCAGCTCGACTTTCCAGCGGGCAAGGGGGCAGCCTGAAGGACCCAGTCCTGTTTATCCAGAGCATATTTGTAATCCACCCGTCCCAAAGGGTGAGGGGGCCCGAAGGTGGCTGCCGGGATATTTACCTAGTGCCTAGCTGCCTCACACTGTGTCCTCTCTTTGGAGCTGGCCTGGCCTCAGGGAGCCTCCTGGGACAAGAAGGAAATTGAGGATGTCTGCACCCACCCTCTTCTGGCTGACAAGAGCACTGTGCACCAGCCTTGGCCCCACTGGTCAGCCTTCAGAGCCCCAAATCTCTTGCTCTGCCAGGAAGAGGTGCTTGTGTCCCTGCCCCACAGCCAGCCAGGAACATGGGGCAGCCAGCCCCTGCTCCAGCCTCACACCAGGAACAGGCACTCCTCCCTGGCCACTGGGAAAAAAAAGGGGGAAAAAATTCAAACATTATTAGAAGGTATGTTCAGAGCTTGACTGCTGAGTACACTTCTATAGGAATAAACACTGTCAATTACGACATTTTATTGCAAAACTTAAAAAGCGTAAATAAAACCCCATCTCCCACAGCCTAAGTTTATCTGTAGCCCTCTGTATTCCGTGTCATTAGCATCTTCCCAGAGTGTTCAGACATACATGGCCATAGTGTTCATTGCTCCAAGTGTTTTCTGCAGGAATATAAGCAGCTCCTCTGCCTCCCACTGTCAGCTGTTTGAGCAAGCTGACCCCTCACAGCCCCTCACAGCCCAGTAATAATCCCATTGCAGATACCCTCACAAACACACCCACAGCTCTTGGGGTGCTACACAGCCCCCTCCCTCCCTAATGTTACAGCTGCTCCACTGCCCCCACTAACTGCTCAGCCCTCTGCATACCAGTCCCCTGCACACCCAGCACAAGCCAGACACCCTCATCATCAAGTGCCAAGTCCATCTTTTCTCCAAATTTCCATGTGAAGGAGTTTATGAGCCCACAGCCAAGATAGGTGTTTAGGCTGCCTGCCCCATAGGAGCTCTCACACTGGTGGGATGTAAAGCCTACAGCAAGGTCTGGGCTTCAGTAACTTCTCAGACTGGTGGGTGTCACAGCCTGGTGGGCACTGGCCCCCCAGATTCCCTGGCTTGGGGGAAGCTGCAGCTGGCTGGCAGGGACCCAGGCCATGGCTGTTCCCAGCTGCACAGCAGCCAGGGTCACATTCCTGGGATAGCTGGGAGATTTGCTGTTCACACAAGGAAAGGTCATCCTTGTGCACACAGGCAGCTGGTGGGACCACCGCCTGGGAGGGCAGGGGAAGGAGCAGCCCGGGCAGGCAGAGGAAGCTCAGTAGCTCCTGTCAGAGCTGAGGTGCCCCCTGGCTCCAACCCAGCAGGATCCAGCCCTGGCACAGCTCACAGGCAGCTGCACAGAGCTCCAAGCAGGGGGCAAACAAGGCTACAGCAAAACAGAAGATGGGAATTCCAGTAAAGCATGGAGAGCTGATGGTACAGGAACATTATTTCTCCAGGAGCACCTCCCAGGAAAGCAGGGCCAAGGCCACGGAGGTGTCAGAGTGACCTGGGACAGCTTTCACTGGGATGACACAAGAGCCAGCTGAGGACAAGAGATTTATTGGTCATTCTCTATATGCAATTATATATTAATCTGTAGTAGAAAGCAGCAGTCACTAAGTGCACAGAGTAGCACCAGCTCCTGCCTTTTCTCAACTGGAAATCCAACCACACAGCCCAACCCAAACTCATTCTCTTCTCCTCTGGGCTACAGCCAAATCCAGGGGTAAATGACTAAACCTTCAGGCAGTGAGGCTGAGGAGCACAGGAGTGACTAGCAGAATCTCAGCTGAGCTAGTCTAGACCCCAAGGGATGCAGGAGGAGCTCTGACTTGATCCCAAAAGTACAGTCACTTATAGCACAGTGCTGGGAAAGGTAGAGACAGAGCCCTGAGGTTGTTCTGCCCCACCCAGGAGGTGAAGGCAGGACCACTAGTAGGAAGAATGGCTCTTCCATCACTAAGCCAGGCCAAAGGGCCTGGGCAAGCACGTGGCAGGGCACAGCAAGTGCCAGAGAGCACCCAGGGCTTGGAGCAGCTGCAGGGATGGGGCCAGTGCTCTGCCACAGGGACCCAGCTGGCACATGGCAAGGAGGGCTGGTCCATCCAGCGGGGAGCTGGCAGGAGGAACACAAGTGCAAGCATCCTCTGGCAGAGGAATGCCATGCTGGGATCCAAACAGTCCAGGCTCCCAGTGGCAGGGGTGCCTGACTGCTGTCCCAGGTCTCAGGCAGTGCAGGACACAGGAGCTGGCTGGGCCTGTTTCATCACTTGATGAGCACCTGGTTGCAGAGAGCGCACACAAACACTGTCTCCTTCTGAGCCTCCGGGGCTGGAAAGGAAAGCAAATGTCAGAGATGATCTCCCTTTCCCACCATGGGCCAGGGACCCCAGCCACAAAGCTGCTTCAAGAGCTGCAAATTCCTCACTGCTCTGTCCCGAGCCAGCCTGTGCTGGGCACGTCCTGTCTACCCTCCCCAGCAGGGCTGGGGCAAATGCCTGGGCAGACAGAACAGGTGGAAGCAGGAGCTCTTCCCTCCACCTTTCAACTCACCCGTGGCTCCCATCACGGCCTTGGGGACTTTGAAGGAACAACACCTGGAGCAGAAGCTGTTCCCACAGTTACTGCAGCTCCGCTGTGGAGAAAGATGGAGGTGAGCCCCAGATGTATGTCAGATTAACCCAGGAATAAGTGAAGGGGGCCAAAAGTCTGTATCTCCTTCTGAGAACTGCCCAGACTATGCCAAGCACCACACACAGGGCTCAGATAAGGTCATTTCCACTAGCAAACCCATGCTTTGCTTCACCAGAAAGGCCACAGAAAATGGACTAAACCAGGGCACAGAGCAGGTACCTTCCACAATAACACATGGGTTTGGCCTGAGGCAGCTTCCAAAGGAGTAAATGGACAAATGCTCCACAACATAAGGGATCCCTGGTGCCATTAGGCATGTGACAACACCCAGTATTTAGCTGAGGTCATTTGGGCTGTGACTGAGGCCAGATGCCTGAGCTGCCTGAGAAAGCTGAGGCAAGGCAGACATGAGCAACCTCTGCCCCAGGTGCAGACAACAAGCTGGGGCAGAAGCTGAAGACTCACCCTCTTCTTGAGCACAGAGAAGGTGGCAGCACAGCCCGTGCAGTTCCCTGGAAAAAAGAGAGCAGAGGTCAGGCAGGGCTCTGTTGCCTGGGGCTGTAAGTGGCACAAGAACAGCCACAGCTGTTGTAAAGGCTCAGCTCAGAGATTACATTGCTGCATCTTCCCAACCTTGCCCTTCCAAGGAGTTCTGGGACCATTCTCCCCATGAAGTGGAAAAGGTCACTAGAGGTGTCAGCACAGCCTAGCAGGTACCACACCACTCTCTCCACTCCCAGTCCAATGGTCACCACTGGAAGCAGCACAGGCCCCACGCTGCTGAGGTCCCCCAAGAAGCACCTGATCCCAAACTCACCAAAGTTGTTGCTGGGGTAGCGCTTGCGCAGGCGCTCAGTCAGGCGTGACACCTTGCTGCGGATCACCTCATTTTTGCTCATAAAACCATTGTCTGGGAGGCTGAGGTCAAAATCTGCTGAGCACTGAGAGCTCTCATCATCTTCCTGCAGAGAGCAGATCCAGCTGAATACAGCAGGGTGGCTGAGGGGGGCACAATGAGGGCTGCAGGGCAGCCCATGCCAGAGCAGGCACTCAACAAGCAGGGTGCTCCACCTGGCATTTATTTCTACAAGCCACCAGCAAACCAGGCAAAGCTCCAGCTGCAAGGAGATATCACACCCTGGCATGGCAGTACTCACCATGGCCAGCAGCTGGTTCTCCTTCTCCCGCAGCATGGGACAGAGAGGAGAGTGAGTACACACAGACCCAGAGGCACCCAGCCCCACAATCACTCTCCCTGAGCACCCAGTTTGCCCAACAAGGTCTTTGTCCCTTTCCCACCTCAGCTGCCCTGCAGGCACAGCCCTCCCCAACCAGCATCAAACCTCAATAGCATCCTTGAATTCTTCATCAGGTTCTGCCTCCTCTGCTTCCTCCACGCTTCCAGGGGTAAGATCCTACAAGAGATCCACAAATCCAGTCCTGCTGTTCCCCCACCTCTATTTAAAGGTGCCCCCACATTTCTGAGCAGGTTCCAGGACAATGGATCCGACCCCAGACAGCCTCACAGATGACACAAGTGTTAGAAGGTGAGGTGAACCCCTGCCTCCTCAGACCACATCCTTACATGTGGCAAAAGGACTGAGCCAAGCTTGCAGGGCAGAGAGCAGCATCCCAGTAACTCAGGAGTGGCTCACAGCCTTCCAGCAAAGCTGGCAGCTGGAAGAAGTTTGTATGTAGAGGGACACAAGCACAGTCAGACCCAAGGGCTGACTCTGCAGCTCCCACCCAACAGCTGCCAGCCCTGCCCCTATTCTCACCTCTGCACTGGTGGGGGTGGGGGTCCGATCTGGGGCAGCAGCTAGTGGCAGGGGGTCAGCAGGTTCTGGAGACCTCTCAAGGGGTTTGGAGCCCACACACTGCTCAATGGAGGCCTTGAGCTCCATTATCACTGGTTAAAAGGGAAATATAGCTGAAGTAGAGTGGCATTTCCCTACTCCCAGCCACATCATACAAAAGCCAGTTGCAAGACCTGATCTCCAGGGCTCGGGGCGGAGGGGCATTGGCATATATCATTCACTCATCATATGTCCTGAGCACTTCTCTGCGCATACATCAAAGTTAGGGCAGAAAGGAATCCCCCCCACCACCTGCCCCAGCTCAGAACTGGGAATGGTACAGGCCAACATCACAGCTCAGATAGATCCCACACTCCTCCAGCACAAGCCACAGAAGAGGGCTCCTCTCCCTTCCAATGGCACATTTTCATATACTGCCATGTTTTGTTGTATACTGCCACAGGCACTGAATGTGTTTGAAGTCCTGAAGAGCAGGGTCAGGGATCAAGAGTGGTGGAGAGGTTCACACACAGCCTGCGTTGACAGGCCCTGGTTTGCCACACCACAGAGAAGAGAAGGAAACAGCACCTGGGCTGATGTGGATACACATCAGGAGAGACTCTCACTTCCAACAGCTGAGCCCAGGACCACACCACCCACCCTGCTGCACAGCACCATCCCCAGGACATCACTGCCTTCAGGGGGGTTCAGGGTCTAGAGCAGAGCCTGACTTGGGACAGTGGGCTCATGTGAGGGAGAGATCCAGGGCAGGATCCCTGGCTTCAGAGGGCCTTTCCCCATCCCAGCCCACACAGGGCACTTCCAGCTAGGTCTCATACCTTGGTAGAACTGGGTGTTGCCCAGAAAGAGGGTACTGTTGAGGATGGCCAGGACCCAACAGAGGGGCAGCAGGTAGAGGACACAGACAGTGCCCAGTAGCACCCCATAAAACCTGTGGAAAGCAGCAGGATACTGTGGTCAAGTCAGAGCAACTCACACAACAGCATAAAACTCCTTCCTTCATCTGGTGTCCCACTTGTTCTTTCCAAGTACCAAACAAATCAAACACACCACCGCAGGCCTGGCTGAACCCCTCTTCCCACCAAGCCCACCGCAGGGTGCCTGACCCAGTTCTACTCACTGGGAAGAGACAGTGGGGTTCTCCCAGTACAGCACACGGTACACTGCCTCACAGCTGCAGCACATCCCACTCAGAAACCCCTCCAGCTGGATCAGGCTGTAAATGAGACAGTCACAAAACCCACAAACACACACGCCCTCCTTCCGCACATTCACGTGGGCTACAGTAGCTAAACTGGCAGAAGCCCCTCACAGCCTTTCTGGCTGCCGGGGCCCGCACAGTCCCACCGCTGGGGAGGCCCCAGGGACTCACAAGCTCTTGACCTGGGCGATGGCCTCCTGCCGAGAGAGCTGCACCTTGCGCAGATCCTCCCTGCGGATGCTGTGGTACCTCCTGCGCACCAGCTCCGGCTCCGAGGGCCGGGCCCGGCACGTCTCTTGCAGGTAACCCAGCAGGGCCGGCACCGCGACCAGCAGGGCGAGCACCGAGTACCAGGCAGCTGCAAGAGGCGGGACAGCGTCAGCCCGGAGGGTCAGGAAAGGCGACCGGCCCTGAGCCACGACACGCACCTTGGCCGAGGGTGAGCAGGAGGAAGTTGAGGCCGAGGCAGACCAGGAGAGAGCACACAGGCCGCTGCCACCTGCCGACAGGGGGGAAGGCAAGGGACATGAGACCCCGGGATGGTTTCGGTCTCGATTCCGGCCCAGCCCGCACCTACCGGAGGAGGGAGCGGACACCCTCGGCGGCGTCTCGCAGCGGCTCCAGGTAAAGCTCCAGCCGCCGGTAGCTCCGCACCAGCTCCAGCAGATCGAAAGCAGCGGCGGCCTTGGGCGGCGACGGCTCCGGCGGAGCCTCACCGGCTCCCGTCGCCCNCGGCCGCTCTCGGGGCCCGCCCGCCGCTCCCGGGCCCCGGGGTCTGCCTGCGCTGCGTGCCAGCCTCCGTGCTGGACCCTGCGGGCCGCTCTGGGCGTGGGTCTCGAGGCGGAGTCTCGGTGGACCCGGTCTAGACGCGGGGGTCGGCCCTAGCCCGGGGCTGCTCAGCGTCCCGGCCCGGTCCCGATTCGGGTCTGCTCTGGTGTAGGCTCAGTTACAGCCTGGATCCGATCCCAGTCCGGGGCTGGGCACTGATCTGGGTCTAATCCTGGTTCAGGGCTCAGTTCTAGTCTGAGTCTTGGCATGCAGCTGTGTCGAGCACAGTGGGTTTGTCCCCATGAGACTGCTGGGCCACCTCTCCCCGAGGAGAGACCAGAGGGCAGCCTCACACCTGGAATCCCTGTAAGGGAGCAGGAGCTCCCCACAGGCCCAAGAGCATGGCTGGCGGCTCATTCACTGCCCCTCCATGCCCCCAAAGCAGCCCAGCCCTGTGTACCCTGGCACTGTCCTGCCCAGCAGCCTGCAGCCCTGCTCGCACCACTCCGGGCACCATGGGATGTCCTAGAAGGTGCTTGCAGTAGAACAGGGATGCTGGCTCCCAGGATGCTCTGGGGATCCTAGGCTTCATCTGATGCCAAAAGTTGTAACCTTGTTATAACGTTATGCAGGTTCTTGGACAATGAGGGTACAATGTTGCTGCCGGCTGCCTGCAGCCTCTATGAACAGGGCATGTGTCCCATGGGCAGAAAGCTGGGGACCCAGTGACACCCCAGCTGCAAGTCCAGGTCCAAGACTCAACTCTGTCCCAAGAGTGCATCCTAGAGCTGCAGCCAATCCTGGGAGATGCTGGCAGCCCTCCACTGGCCCCTGACCCACCAAGGGCCAGAGAGTGTGTACATGACTGCCCAGTGGTGACCTGGCCCTGGGACAGAGGGCCCTTTCAGCACAGAGTGATGAGGCACTTAGGAATGCAGCTACATCCTGTCCTCAGTACATCCCATAGCCACAGAGCCCTAGGGACTTGGCCTCCCTCTGCTCTGTCTGGAGCCTTATGTGAGCATCAGGCTGTGCCCTGTCTCTGGAAAGGCAAAACGGCCAGGGATAGCCCCTGTCCCCAAGGGCAGAGGCTTAAACCTCTCTATTAGGAGCAGTGGCTCAGCATCAGGGAGCCTGCCTGTGGCCCCAGAGCACCCCAGGACTTTGTGACCATTGCTAGAGGTTCCAAGCAGAGAGGCCCCAGGGTGCAGGGCTACAGAGCTGGGTGTGATTGCAGCTCAGACCTCACACCCAGCAGGTCCCAGCCCCAGCACAAAGCCCCAGACACTCAGTGAGTGCCAACATTGCTTTATTTGAAAGGTGAATCCATTGGCACCTGAAAGGAGGCTGTAAGGGTATAGAGCTGGGGTGACAGACAGGGCTGCAGAAAGCCAGGGGAAGGCACTTGTGGTGGCAGAAGCACCGAGGGCATTTTGGACAGCCTGGGCCAAGGGCTGCACCAGAGTAAGGCAGAGGCAGGCTGTGTCAGGGACCAGCCTTGACACAGGGCACAGACAGCATGTTCTACCCAGGGAAGGGGTACATGGCCTGGGGCTTGGCAGGGCCCCTGAGCATGATCCACTGGGACAGCACATCACCATGAAAGTGGTGGCCCAGTACCAATCCCAGATCCCTTCAAGCCCCCAGGGAAATCATGGCTGCTGCTTTTCACCTCAAAAAAGGCTCCAGGAAACCCCAGGCAACAGGCAGCTGTGGCCAGCTGCTGGGGACACCTATCTCACTGATCTGAATCTACATAGAGACTGGAGCAGACCCTCCCTTGCACCAGGAGCAATAGAGAGGATCTGCCTCCAGGCAGAGTGAGGAGGGCTTGTGGCAGGGCAGCCCTAGTGTGCTGCTGCTCCAAAAATTCTGTCTCTGGCTGCCCGTGTCTATAGTCAGCCCTACATGGCCTTGTCAGGGCTTGGCACCTGGTGGCTTGTGGAAGCTGATCCAGGGCTGGGCTGGCTCCAGTGCCAGTGTCCTCTTCTGTTCTCCGAGACAGGTCAAGCTCCCACAATGCCTGGCCAAAGCTCCCCCATGGCCACAGTGCCAGCACAGCCTAGCACTGCCATGCTACAATGCTCACCTTTCCCCTTCATCTCACCACAGTGTCCAGGCACTGCCCAGTCCCAGAGAGTCCAGAGATTAAAATTTTCCAGGATGATAAACCAAGTGCAGCAGAGACAGGCAGGGCTGCAGGCTGGTCTCCAGAACCATCAGCAAGGCTGTTTCTGTCCCTTTTGGAGTAGCTTGGCCCCAGGGCTGGTTCAGTGGCTCCGGGTGGCTTGGAGCCACAAATCTCTCTGCAGGGACAGCAGAGGGAGAGAACAACCCCATGACAGGCTCCCCTCAACCGCTGGAACACCTGGCCTCATCCCAGGACTGTACAAACTCCAGGGCTGGAGGCCCAGGGACACAGAACAGGTTATGGCTCCACTTGTCCTTCCCCTCCCTCTGCAGCAATGCAGGTCTTGCTGCTCTGCTCAATCTCCAGACTGGGCTGGGGTGATGCTGGATCTGGCTGTGCAGTACCTGGGTGTCTCCACACCCCTCAAGTGCAGGACAGGGAGGCGCTGAGACCTTTAGGGCTCCAATAAGATGAAGAATGCTTTCAGGCGAGACAGAATGAGGGGCCCAGGCTGGGGAAGCCAAGTTCAGAGCCTCCCTTAGGGAATTGTGGAGGCGCCATGCAGCTGGAATGGCAAGACAGGACTGCCAGCAGGCCAGGGGGGTTTATGCCCATCCAACTCCACTAGGTACTGCTGCCCCCAGCTCAGCTCCCCCAGGCCAGTCCCCCTCCACCCCAGGGAAAAGTCAGCACCCACCTGAGCATGCAGCATCTGCAAGACCAGGGGAAGGGGATTTTGGCTTGAGTCCTAGGGGGCTCCCAAAGATTGGTATCCCTCTTAGAGGCTCTCCATTTGGGTCCTTCCACTTGCAGTAGCCTACGTCTGTCCAGGGGCAGGAGAAGGGCTGTTCAATGGCTGGGTGACCATGCTGTCTTGGTGCGCTGCAGGGGAAGCCATGCTCAGAGAAGGCCTTTGTCTGTCCATCCATCTGTGCAGGAGTCTCTGGAGGAATTGCAGTGCAGTCAGCCAGGAGGGGATGGGGTGGCAGGGTCATTTCATCCCAAAGACAGGCTGTGTTCCGTCTGCGGCTGAGAAGGGGAGCCAAGTGGCATGGGGTCTCAGATGATGTCTCGCTGGTCCTGGCAACGCCGTGACAGGCAATAGAGGCCGGAGAAGAGGTACAGGCAGGCAGTGATGCCCCCACAGATGGAGGCACTCAGGTAGGCACTGTACAGGCAGTGCTGGCTGTAGCCTGGCAGGTTGCAAAAGCTCCTCTGCTTGGCCTTGTGACCCATGATGCCAGTGGCAGCTGCGTAGAGCCCCATACCCAGTGCTAGGTCGTGCACCAGGTTGGTGAGGAGCCAGCGGGAGCCCAGCCAGGGCACCAGCTCCCAGCGCCCCAGCAGGCTCAGCCCGAAGAGGGCCAGCGTGAGGAGCCAGACCAGGACGGCGGCAAACAGAGCGAAGTGGGCCGCCCCCTCGTACTTATGAGCCGCTACCGTCACCCAGAAAGCAGCGCCCAGAGCCAGCTGCCCCAGGCGTAGTAGGCCCAGCGGGCTCCGCAGGTAGGCGCGATGGAGGCTGAGGGAGCCGCGGACCGGCAGCCCCGGGGGCGGCGGCACTGTCGGGGGAGCCGTGCGGGCCATGGCGCGGCCCTGCCTTCTCCGGCGCGGCTCGGGCGGGACTCAGGGCCCCGGCAGCGACTTCCTCCCTGCCCGTTGCCAAACATCTGGCACTTAGCGGTCCTCCCCTCGCGGGGCCTCTCTCCTCTCCTCCCCGCCCCGCCTCACCTCCCGCCAGCCCATCGGACACCCGGAGACCGCCGCGGATGCGCCGTCGGGCAGGGATCGCCGCGCCCCTCCCGTTCTGCTGCGGTCGGAGGGGGCCACAACGAGGGGCGGCAGGAGGACGTGGGACACGACAACGATGCCGGCGGCGGAGTACAGGGACAGTGCACCGGGACCCCGTGCGGCGGCCGGCGGGGGGCGCGCGCCGGGGTTCCCCGTACGTCATCCGGGATTCCCCTCGGAGTGAGGCGCGGCTTGGCCCCGCCCGGGGGCCAGGCCTCGCACCCCGCCCGTGACGTCATCTGCGCCACGTGGCCTCCTCAGCGGAGCAGAGCAGCCACGCCCCTCGGCGCCGATTGGTCCTGGCAGCGGGAAGCGGGCGGGGATTGGCCAGGGGGCAGGGCGGCACACAGACCGTGAATGAATGGGGCGCGCGGCTGTGGCGGGCCCCCGGCGCGGTGGCGCGAAGCGGGTCCGGGAACGCAGCGGGCACCAGGCGGAGCCGCCACCGCCAGGTTTGTGCGAGGGGCTCGTACGCGCGGGGCGGAGTCGGAGCGAAAGTGGATCACGGCGGGGCCCAGCGCCCCGGGCAGGGCGGGACCGGACTTGCGTGTACCGGCCCGAGCCGGGGCGTCTCCCGCGTTCCTGGACGGCCCCGCCTGCGCCGCTGGGCCCCTGCCCAGCGTCTTGGATCGCCTTTCCCCCGACGCCCCCATTCCTCACTGGGATCCGCGCCGGATCCCGGGGGAGGCGGACCGGGCTGGGGGGGCGACACCCGAGCCTGACGCCGGCTGTTCGGTGCCCGCCGCGGCCAGGGCCATGGGCACTCCGGCCTCGGTGGTGAGCGACTCTCCGGGACGGGCGGCGCCCGCAGCCCGCGCCCGTAAGCGGGCCTCGGCCAACATCTTTCAGGGCGTGGGGCTACGAGAGTTGCGGAGCTTGTTCCGAAGCGGCGGGGCCGAGCGGCCCGAGGAGCGCGCCCGCCTTGTCTGGCGGTACGCGGGCCAGCGGCGCATGGCACGGGCCTTGCGGCGGCTTCGGCGACGGCGACTGACCCAGCCTGGCGGTGGGATGGCAGCGCTGCGGCGCTTCGAACACCTTCGGTAGGTGCAGCCCGCGGCGGCGGGGCAATCGCGGGAAGAGTGGCCGGGCCAGGCCGCTAACACTCATCTCTTGCCCGTAGGATTGCAGAGAAGCTGAAGTGTAACTGCGAGGGAGAGACAGGCTCGGGATCCATGTAACAGCGCTGAGCAGCTGGGCTGTGGAGAGCAGCTCTCCAAGGACCCTAAGTGTACTGGGCAGGGTGCAATGAATGGTTAATAAAGGGTGGACAGTGGTGGCTGGGTGAGGCTCTGGTTATGTCCTGCCCATCCCTGACTGGCAGAACCATAGACTAGGCTGGTGTATGGCCTAGTGCAAGGGGAACAGCCCCACACCATGGGTCAGGTTGGAGCAGATGACCCACAGATCCATTCCAACCTCCCTGCTTAAGCAGGGTCATCCTAGAGCAGGTGTTACAGGATTGTATCTAGATGATTCTTGAATATCTCTTAGGAGGGAGACTCCACAGCCTCTCTGGGCAATCTATTCCAGTCACACAGTAACTGCCCTGGCAGCTACAGGGACAACTGAAGAACAAGCTACAAACTGCCCTTCACGAGAAGGCATGTTTGGAAGAGATAATAGACATTCTCCAGGGAAAGATTTCTCTGCTGGAAGTCCAGCTGGCCAAGCTGGAAGAGTATAGCACCCAGGAAAACAGAGAAGTCACGGGGGACATTCTGAATCTGAAGGAGCTGAAGTAGGAGGTATCCAGCCTCGCTGCCAAAAGAGCAAAACTCCAGGACCTGTTCCTGTGACTGAAGGAGGAGAAGCAGCTGCAGAAAGCAGCCTTGCAGTCTGAATGTGGCCACTTCGAGGAGAAGTGGCAGCTGGGCAGCCTCATCTCCAGCCTCCAGAGCTCCTTCCCCAAGAGCCACTGGGCTCAGGAGAGACTGAAGCAGGACCTGCAGCCACAGAACGCCAAGGGGCAGCCTGGGCAGCTGGTTGCCCTCAATGACCAGCATGAGCAGACAGGAAAGGGACTCTGTCCTGCAGCAGCTCCAGCAGTTGCAGGAGGCCAGTGCATCCCTGTGCAGGTACATATGGATACCAGCCATAGGCTGAGGAGCCCCAACCGGCTCTAGCATGCTGCAGAGGCGCAGATGTAGCCAGCTGAACGGCAGCTCTGTTATTCATGGTTTAAATACATTACATACATTTCTACAGTGCATTAGAACAATACATTTTGGGTCAGTCAAATGCAGCTGGGCCTGGCCGGGGAGTTGGGATCTCCACTGCTGCCCCCTCTGTGCATACACAGCCAGTGCCAATCCTCCCCATTGCAGGAGACAAAGCAGCTGCTCTGCCGTCCCAGGTTCACCTGCCTTTATCCCTCTCACTCCCCAAATATGGGCTAACAGGGCAGTAAGACCCAACACTGACTTTTCCCAGCAGCCTGAGAAGTCACAGCTCAAGGCAAGCGGGTGCAGGCAGCAGCCCTGGTGCTGTTTTATACAACAGAAGCTCAGCAACTGCTGGTGAGAGAGGGGCTCCCTGCCTCCCCCACCCACAGCAGACCTGCAAGATTGTCAGCTCCAGGGCAGCCAGGAGTCCATGCTGGTCCCCCAGTGCTCCCACCCATGTGGTGGAAGAGCCCCTCTGGCCCTTCCCTGGCAGCCCCTGTCCCTCAGAGGGTCCTTAGGCACAGACAACGCTGGCACCATGCTGGCTGCACAGCAGCCAGGGAGCTTGCTGGGAGAGAGGGAAAAGGTCAAGCGAGAGCAGCCATGGAGACCACGCAGGAGAAATGGACTGGGGCAGAAGGGGAGAGCTCCCATGGGAGAACTCTGAAAGCCACCTGCTCTTCACAGGGACAAGCCAGCACATTTTTCTCCTTACTGTCTAACTGCACCCAAGCCAGTACCATGTCTTGTCCCTCTTATGTCCCCTCCTCGAGCCTCTAGCCAGAGAACAACCGTTCATTGCGGTCCCCGCTATGCCAGTGGGCAGCAGGAACTCCCCCTGAGGAAAGCAGCGTGCACGGGGCTGGGGCACTGGAGGGACAGTGAAGGAGTACAGCACACCCTCAGGGAAACAGTGGGTATCACCTGCTAAAGGCCTTCCCAGCCTGGCAGCTGGCATGGTGGGGAAAGAAAAGGGCCAGTGGCTGGTGTAGAGGGCTGGACGGATCCTGGCTCAGGTAGCCTGTTCATCCCAGCCCCAAGCAGGGATGCTCAGAACCACATGCAGACCAAGGAACAGAGGCAGGAGCAGGGTTCCAGCCATGCCACAGTTCCTGGCAGATTCCCACACCTCCCCCTGGCCTCTGCCCCAGGCAGGGCACCAAGCTCCAACGGAGCTGGGGAGGGACCATGCCCAATCTTCCTGGCTCCTCCAGTTCAGCTGCAGGTTCTTCCAGCCGCATCTGCTTGCTCTACCCTGAAGGTTGAGTCCCAGCCACAGGAGCCAGCAAGTGGCCCAGCTCCTCTTGCAGTGCTAGTCCGAGGTGGCCAAGCCCTGCCCATGGCTCCCACAGCTACCACCATGAGAAGAAAGGCTTCCGGCTCTGGAAGCTCTGCGTGTAGGACTCACTGGCAGAGCGCTGGTGGGAACGCGCTGTTTCCACAATCACAGGTGGCATCTGAACCAGGTGCAGTGGACTCTTCCCATCTTTCAACGCCTGAGTCAGATTCAGGATCTGTATGACAACAGAGCAATGCCTGAGCTGCCCTGCCAGAGCAACAGAGAGCATCCACTCCAGCACCCTTCCTGATACTAAGGCAGGACAAGTATTCCTACCTCAGCCATCTGTCTTCCCTATGCACAGCTTACCTGGCCTCTCATGACAGCAATCTGCTTGTGAAACTGTCCCCTGTCAAAGCCAGGGTCTTTCTGCAAGAGAGAGAGCAAAGAATACAACAAAATCCACCCACTGCTTCATGCCATGAGCAAGATGCCTATTCCCCAAGTAAGCCTCTCCCTCTGTCCTGTCCCATGGGTTTCCTGCTTCTCCCACATTGAATCTTCCACTCCTGGCAGAAGGATAACCCTGCTGTGCCTCAGCCCAGAAACACTGTCAGGAGCTTGACCACCTTTCTGTCCCTACAACCTTGACAGGGAACTCCCCAGTGGGGACACCACTCCTGTTTTCCTCCTTCCACATAATCTTCACCCACTCCTCCAGCTCACCTTGAAGAGCTCATACAAATCTTCCTCCAAGTCCTTGACAAAGTTGGGGTCTGAGATCTTGGGAAGAATCAGGTCCTTGATCTCCTGTGAAAAGGGGATTTTGGCCTGGGGCAGCCATGCCCAGTAGAATGGATCTGTGGAAGGAAGCAGGAGACATTAGAATTGCGGGAAATAATGCATGGTGCCACATGCCCTTGGGTGCTAGATTTCCTGCATCTGGGACACAGGGTCCAGCATCTGCCTTCTACAGTCTTTACTGAGGAGCTGCCCATGAACCCAGAAGTTTCAGAGGTACAGCCCTAGTCCCCTCCTCTACAGTCCTTGAGGAAGATGCCCAAGCATGACGTTGTATGACTTGCCATGGTGCCTTGGCATAGCCTGAGGGACTCACATGCTCTCCAGGAGTCCGGGTGTTTCAAGGGAAAGGCCAAACCATTGTCTATAGCAGCCAGCTTGATGATGGGCTCCTTCACCACCACCCAGTCGCTGTCCTGGAAGGAAATGAAGCATGTCACAAGGAGGTCCTCCCAGCAGGAACAGTTCTTTCTCCTACTCCCTGCAGGCCTGCTGTCAGGATCTCTGCCATGGCTACCAGAGGCACAGCAGCCTCTTGCCTGTAGCATGGCCCCTTAACTACAGGCAAACAGTCTGTTTTGGGTGGGAAGGGGGACAAAGCTGTTTCCCTCCCAGGCCTCACTTCAAGGTCCAGCAACACCAGTTTTCCCCAACAACACTAACTGGTGTTGCTGTCTCCCCCACAGAGTTCACCTGTATCCTCATGAAGTCCCACTAGGCCACAAACCACCAACACAAACAGTAACAAGGGGCCCAGGAGACAAGATCAGGCCTCAGCACATTGGAAACCCAAGCCAGATGGGAAAGTCCTGTCCTGCCTGCCAAGTAGGCAGCTTCCAGGAGCAGAGTCCCTGTGTTTCCCCTGTGCAGGAGCAGCCACTCACCCGCACACCCGCGCTGTCCAGGGGACAGTCATACTTGATGAGCCAGTTGTCATTGCCCCGATCTGCAGGGAGATAAAACCAGCTGTGTTAGCACCAGGGCCCCCCTGGATCATGCTGGGCAGAAGACTATTCCTCCTCTGACCCAGAAGTGAGACAGATACATTTTAGATGAGAAGCCCAGCAGCTGCACTCTACCTAGAGGCAGATGTCAGCTGGCAGCAATCAAGGGGAGGAGTTTTGGGTGCAGGGAAAAGCCACCAAGACCCTATCTCCCTCCCCTTTCTCCAGCATGGTAGGACATGAAGGAGCAGGCAGCATCCAATGCCAGGCAGGTGGCCCTACCTGTATTCCTGATGATATAATCCAGCACCACCAGCCGCTCAAACTGCAGCAGCAGCTGCCGATTAGTGTTCTCTGGGAGCGGCTCCGCTTCAAACCGCCGCAGCCAGTAGTCTGCATCCTTGTAGCCTTCCACAAAGAGCTGGAAGGAGCCCACCTGAAGCAAGGGTTACAGGCTACATTACAGAAGGCCACAGAGGCAGGGAGGTACTAACAGGCAGGCATGGAGGCTGGCAGCCCTACCTTGGGTGGTAGACCAATGCGGTTGAAGCGCTGGCCAACTTTCGGCACCTTCTCCAGGGCCAGCCTCTTTCCACGGGACTTCACCCTGTCAATGGCACTGTAGTTAAAGGTCTCACTGGCCAGATACACCACCTGGAGGGACATGAGCACAGTCAGCAGGGACCTCTGGCAAGTCACAGGACTGCCTGATAAAACCAAGACACAGCATTTCCCACAGCTCTGCTCAACACAAGGATCCCCATGGTTTAAGCAGAATGGTCCCAGTCTAGAGCACTTGATCTCCTAGGTCAGCAGTGTCACAAGATAAGGTGCAAGCAGAGCTATGTGGAAGCACACAAAAGCTTCCCCAGAACAAGACCCCAGCAGCTGTCTCCTCACCTTTGTGCGGGGAACAATGTTGAGTTCCAGTTTCTGGTCTACCAGGCTGGCACCCGCCTCCGACAGGTAGCCCTGGTTCAGGACAAGGCAGTCTCTCCCAAAGCAACACGGACAGCACAACTTCTGCAGCCACTTGGTCCACTTGGGGTTGAGCTGCCCGTATGGCTCCTCATTCTTGGGCTTGAAGACACCAATGATTTTCTGTGAGTGGGAGAGAAGAGGGCTGAGTCCATGAAGTTGGCAGAGCTGGGAGACCTTTCCCAGCCCATAGCAGGGACACTACAGAAACAGGTCCAGAGCTGCCCCTCATTAGGATAATAATCAGCCTCCTGGGACCAGGAAAAACCCCACAGGTTCTGGGAGGGAGGTGGGCAGAGCTGGGAAGAACCCCTCTCCAGCCAGTACCCCATTCCACAAGAGCAGGGTGCGGCCCAGAGACCTTTATATACATGTATCCCAAAAAACACCAGTGATGATGCAGTCTCCTGGTAAACACATCAGTCTCATTCCTGAAACCTTTGGATGGCTGGAGAGAGCTATTGCTAATTGCTGGTCATTATGTCCACACAGGAAAGGGACAGGGATAGCAATCCCTGCCCTGGCTCAAAAATCCATTGAACAGAGCTGATTCCAAGCTGACCAGAGGAAAAGGACCATAACAGCCAAGCACCTGCAGGACCCCTGAGGAGCCAAGGGCTCTATGCTGAAGGATCCAGCAGAAGGGCTGACTCTCTGGATACAGTGTGGATGAGAGGGCACAGGCTGCTCCAAACTGGCCACCAGCTGGTACCAGCAGCACTATCAGCCCCTCAACCCAGCCTTGCATACACCAGCCCAACAGTGAGGACAGCAGCATGAGTACCTCACTACTGCAGAGGCCACAGAAGCCTTCTGCAGGGCACTGCACCACTGAACCAGCACTGCTATGGCACACAGATGAGAGAAGAGCTGGGACAGGACAAGGCAAGCCACCTGTCCCCACAAATCAGGCATCCCTGGGGTGCTAGAAGTCCCTCCTCTGGGGTGACAGCAGCACATGCAACCAGGCCTTCCCCCCAAAGCTACTGCTAGCCCTGGCCTGAGTGGTCATCACTTCCCCGACTGAGCTCCTGCCAGAATGTGGAAGTAGATGAGTCCCACTGCTTCAGCAGGGAACCTCAATGCAATCTCAGTCTGTCAGGGGCCAAAGCCAGGCCAGAGCAAGCAGAACCAAGGTTTTGTCTATCAGGAGGAAAGGGTTTAAGGGAACTGGATCACTTGAGCCATGTCCAGATCACATGATGGAGCCACTTTCCCAAGGCAGGCAGGAAGGCAATCCCCCGTACCAGCCCCACAGGGCTGTCACACAATCATCAACCCATCCTTGGATATAAGCCTGCAAAGAGGCCTGTCAGGAGAGCTGGCAGCATGAAGCCCTGTGCTCCATGGAACCAGTCCAGCAGAGCAAGGCCCAGCCAGGCAGGGACAGCATGGAAGTGGAAACCAGAGGCCTGGCAGCACAGCATCCCCTTCCAGACAGACCCGTGCTGAGAGCAGCACTGACAGGGAAAACAGGTCTGCCTGGTGCCAGCAGCAAGGCTCAGGAAGCCTAGCCAGCACAGAGGAGCAGCTAGCAGTGGGGTGATCATAACCACCGGGGCTGGGCAGCACAGCCCAACTGGAACAGCTCAGGCCTTAGTAACCTCAAGAGAAATAATCAAAAAGGAAAGTTCTTCCCCCTAATCTTTTCCCCCTGCTGCCCACATTATCTACATGCTGCACTCTCTCCCATGCCAACAGTGGGATGTTTCTGGTAACCCTGGGCAGCACTCACAGCAACCAGTCATACACCATGTTTGCTGACAGCAGGATAACCTGGGGTACCTGCCAGCTGACAACACCAGAAGTACACAGACTTTGGCTCCTTGCACTCATGTTCCAGCAGCTGTCCTTGAGCTTGGGTCTCCTACAGCCAGGCAGCCTCCAAGCTGCAATCCCCAGGCAGCTCATCTGGCTGCCCACTCCAAATCTCATATTGGGCAATAGGAGGGAGCTGGGCTGTGTCACAAGTGTGTATTTCCCCACACACCATCAGCTGAGCTGGGAACTGCCTGCCACAGCTTCTAGGCGCCAGCTTTCACCCAGAGAGGCAAAACTAAGATACACCAGAGACCACAGAGCTCACTCCTACTTTCCTGGAAGCATCCCAACACACACGTGGCAAGGCAATCACAGGAAACAGCAACAGCTCAAGTAATTGGGCAGGGAGCAGCAGGTCACAAGACAAGCCAGCCTGCGTTGCACACTCATCCAGTCAGTGGCACAAAGACGGCTGCCACGCAGCTGACCAGGTCTGTAGGGGACCAGCTACATGTCAAGGACTTTGTCTCGACTACCAACCACACAGCCACAAAGAAGACATCTCATTCAGTTAAAAAAAAACTGGCTAAAACCAGCTCAGCACACAGAGTCACAGCCCTGGGGCTGGAGTCACTGTGTTCAGATGCTGATACACGGGCCTGTGGGACGGGGTGACCCCTCCTTCTTGGGCACGAAGCCGCAGAAGAGGTTGAATCAGCACTTGGACACTGCTGCCTCACACTTTCGCTGCTGGTCCCAGTATACTTCTCCCCGGGGAGGCTCAGAGCCGCTCCGGCCGCTCCTACCAGCCCTCCGAGGCCACTCACGCCC
>VXBI01005669.1:263393-280829 GCA_013397375.1 Toxostoma redivivum | reverse complement strand
GCTTCCGCTTCCGTTCGCGTCACGGCGCCCCAGGGGCTGCTCCGCCCCCCGCCACACCCCTCTGGCTGCTCCACCGCCCATCGCGCCACGCCCAGCTCGGCCGCAGGGGTTGGAATCGCGGGGGCGGCTGCGGCCATGATGCCGCTGGGGCTAGTCCGGAAGCTCTCGCGCTTCACACCGTTCGTTGTAGGAGGCCAGAGTGTG
Source organism: Toxostoma redivivum (assembly GCA_013397375.1). NCBI lineage: Eukaryota > Metazoa > Chordata > Aves > Passeriformes > Mimidae > Toxostoma > Toxostoma redivivum. The sequence continues at coordinate 280,625 of VXBI01005669.1, read as the reverse complement.
TTTGCCCCCCGTACATCTCAGCCGTGGCGGCTGGCGCCAGTGCCCTACACAAAGATGGATGCTCTGGCGTGGCCATGCCCATTGCTGCCCTTCACAAGGATGGCGGCAGGGCCAGGGCGCTCCCCCTCTGCAGCCACGCCCACGGTGGCGAGCTCCTTGCCCCACACAAAGATGGCGGCCGGCGAGGGCGTGCTGCGCAGCTGGCCAATGAACAGTCGCGTTGCTAGCGGTTGCCGTGGAAACAGCCAACGGCGAGTGGGGATGGACGCTGGCGGCGTGGCACCGCCCGGCGGGGCGGGGTGCTGGCAGGGGCGGTGGCCGCCACCGCCCCTCGGCGGGACGCGGTGGGGAGCGGTGTCGGTGGACAGCGCGGAGCCAGGTGAGCGCGGGCCGCGGGTCTCTGCGCAGCTCGCCCCGCCCGGCCCGCTCCTGCGCACGCACCGGGTCCGTGAGCATCGCCACGCGTGGCCCGGTGGTGGGCCGTGTGTGTATCAGTCGTGGGTGCATGAACACACCGGGTTGTGGGTGCATCAGCCGTGGGTGCACGGACACGGCGGGGTATTGGTACATCGGGGTGAGGATGCATCACCCGTGGGCGCGGTCACGCCCCCGGACACATTCCCCAGGTGGGGTGTGCGCGCATCCCCCGTGGGTGCGTGGCATGGGCCGGATGTCCGTGCCTTTGCCGGGGATGTGTGGTTCCACGGGGTCGTGTACCCCTCGGCCGCTGTGCGATTCGGGCTGTGCTGGGCGCGTTGTCCCTGCTTGCGGCGGATGCGGTACGTGCAAGCTCGGTGGTGGAAGCCCAGCGCGGGCGCGTCCGGCTGCTGGGCGGGCTAGAGCGCTCGTGGGATGCTATCCTCCGGGTGAAGTGTCACAGGCCGTGCTGCCAGAGTTCACGGTTCACGAGCCTGCGGTAACACCCTCTCCTCCGCCTGGCGTGGATGGGCGGGCTGCAGGGTGGGAGCCGGCGAGGCGCTCCCGGTCCCTCCCATCAGCAGAGAGCACTGTTCAGTCGCTGTTCGCCTTGACTGGGGCCATTTCTCTGGACACAAAGCCCTAGCAAGTTCCTGTTGTGCTTCTGAGTGCCGCGTCCTGCTGGTTCATGTGGTTCAGTACCCACCTCCTGGGTGATGCACAGCCGGCTGTAAGCAGATAGACCCCGCTTAAATCCTGGGAGCCCCTTCCCGTCGCTGGCACTGCCTGAGCTGCACCGACAGCTGCTGGAGAGGCAGCGCCCAGCCCACCTGCGGGGCTGTCTCTATTCTGGTGTCTTCCCTGTCTACTGGGGAGAGCTGTGCTGCGTGGCAGGGCTCTGTCAGGTGTGCAGGGCTTCAGGGGCTGCTTGCTGTTGGCAGGCAGGTTTGCAAACTCCAGGTAGCCGAGCAAAGCCCTGAAGCCCCAGGATCCTATCTCTGCTGTCCCTCTTAGGAGGAGTGACCTCTCATACCTGGGGTTCAGCTGGGTCTGCCCATTCTTGATGCTTAATCTGGAGACCCCACAAGCTCTCTGTTCCCTCTCCAGAAGAACTGTCACTGAACACAATTCAGCAAGCATCTCCTCTCCAAAATGCTTGTCTCTGCCTGGGAATGTCCCAGCTAAACTGAGAGTGGTACCTGGCCTGAGCCTGCTCAGTGCAGAAACTCTGGGGTTCTGCTGGAGTGCCATGATGGAGGCAGCCAGTTCCTGCCACGCTCCTCTTCCTGCCAGTCACTCACATTTCACAGGGCTGTGACCCCCGTGGGCTCACATATCCCTGAGCCCTGCAGTGGGGCGGGCAGCAACCCAAACCTGGCAGCTGGGGTTTCAGAGCCTGGGCAGGGCAGCTATGCTCCTGGGGTCACGTCCTCATCTGTGCTGTGCCCTAGCAGAGCTGTCTCCAAGGCAGACAGGCGCCTCTCTGTGAGCTGAGAGGATGCAAGGGCTCTGGGCAAGCTGAGCTGCTCTCCCTGCCCAGCAGCTCTCTGTGCCTCTTCCTGCCAGCTCTTGTCCTGCTGTGCCGGAGGCTGTTGCCATGACCCTCACCAAAGGCTCCTTCACCTACTCCAATGGGGAGGAGTACCGCGGCGAGTGGAAAGAAGGTGAGATGTGGCAGGAGGGAACGGTGCCACCTGTGCTGGGGGACAAGCAAACCCCACATCTCTGCTCAGCTCCACACTGGGGCAGGTCCTGCCTCTGTCCAGTGCTGCCCATTTATGCTCTCTCTAGGTCGCAGGCACGGCATCGGACAGCTGACATTTGCTGATGGCACTGCTTACGTGGGGCACTTCGAGAATGGGCTCTTCCACGGCTGCGGTGTGCTCACCTTCTCCGATGGCTCCAGGTGGGCACAGCACTCCTGTGTACACCTCCCTGGGCATTCCCATTTGCCATGGGGAACTGCCGCCTCAGTAGATCCTCCCACACAGGTACGAGGGGGAGTTTGTGCAAGGCAAGTTCAATGGCGTTGGAGTCTTCACCCGCTGTGACAACATGACCTTCGAGGGCGAGTTCAAAGGCGGGCGCGTGTATGGCTTTGGTGAGTGCTGGCGGCATGGTGCAGGTATCTGCATAGCCTTGGCTCAGCACAGCCCCTTCCAGCATCTCCTGCTTCATCCCTCCTTCCTCGGTGGGTGCAGCTCCCTGCCTCTTCACTCTTAGCCCTTCCCTCCCATCCCCAGGTCTCCTGACCTTCCCTGATGGCTCCCATGGCGTGCCCCGCAACGAGGGCTTCTTTGAGAACAACAAGCTGCTGCGGCGGGAGAAGTGCACAGCCATCATCCAGAGGGCCCAGGGTGCCTCCAAGTCTGCCCACAGCCTGACAGCGTGATGGTGCCCCATATCCCCTCCCATCAGAGCAGGGACCCTCCTACTTGGGCACTGGCTGGCCCTGCTGGCCCCAGAGAAGGGAAGTGGCGCTGCTGGGTGCCTCCCTGCCCTTCGTCCCCTCCAAGCGTCCTGCCAAACCCCTGCCGCTGGAGGGGATGAGACCCTCCGCTCTCCACCCAAGTGCCCTGGGGCAGCCGTGGTGCCTTCTCTTTCTGGCTGTAGCCCTGGCACCTGCTGGAGCAGCAGAAGGACAGGGTGACAGGGGCTTGGCCTGTCTTCCCCCCAGGAAGACTGTGGACCACTACAGCTGCTAGCCAGCTGCAGAGGATGGAGCATGGGGGCAGAGACTGGTCCCTGACCCCACTGCCAGGGTGCCTTGGCTGGAAGCTGCTGACTGAACCATGTACCCCAGAGGAGCAGCTCCTGGCTCACTTTGCTGCCCTAGTCCTGGAGGCAGGGTGGGCACCCCGAGCACACCGTGGCCTGCACCCTCAGCTCTGGGTGACTGACTATCCCCCTGCATGCCCAGGGTACAGTGACATTGTGTCCCCAAAGAGCCCAGCCTGCTCTCAGGGCCAACCAATGGGCTGTGGCCACCTCATCCCTGTGCCAATCCACCCATTCACCCACCACCTTGGGGACATCAGCAGCAGCATCCCCATCAAGAGGGACTGGGGAGTGCCCAGCCTGGCGCATGTCTGCTGCACGCTGGTGGAGGATGGCAGCAATGGTGAGCAAGGAGAAGGGTCAGCTGGAGCCTGGAATGAGGGACATGAGCAGGGCTGTGTGGGGGCCAGGGATGGAGCAGGAGGCCTGGGCAGGGTGGGAGGGAATAGAGGTATGGTGAAAAGGCAGGCAGGGGCACACAGTTCCCCATTTTGCCCCCCACATGCGTTCTTCATCTCCCCATTGCATGCTCACCTTAACCCCTGGTGTGGTCTGGCTGGCTGTGGCACAGGGGTCCCAGCAGCCCTCACTGCCCAGTGCTGCAGGGGCTGTGCCCTCCCTGCCAGTCTCTGCCTGCACTGGGTCCCGTGCCTTGCTGTGACCCTGCCTTGTGCTGCTACCTGCACGGGCCTCAGCTGAGTAAACCATGTTGCCAAACACCGTGCCATGTCTTTTTTGCTGGGAGCAGGGATGGCATGGGGGCCTTGCACAGACAGGACTGCAGACACAGAGAGGAGATGGCAGGTTTATTCATGGCACAAGGATCTACCCCTTCCCAGGCAAAGACAACAGGACCCTGAGGGCTGGCAGGGATGCAGGCTGGCCTGAGGTTGCCCTCCTCCACCCAATTTGCCCAATGCAGCCCTGTCTTACGGGAAAGAGTAACATGGGCAGCCCTCTCCTGGCCACCTCCCAGTGTCCCCGAAAATGTCCCCAGTTCCCAGCGTCCCTGACTCCTGTACCTTCCCAGTGTGGGAAGGGGCAGATGGAGAACTCCTCACAACCAGCCATTGGCACTGAAGGTGCTCCTCAGCTCTTCAACCTGGGCAGGGCTCAGAGGGGCCAGGGGTGCACGGCAAGGACCTCCATAGTAGCCAAACCACTCCATGGCCTTCTTCAGCCCTGGGATCCCAAACCGGCGGGTGACCTGTGGGAGGGAGGGAGGACATGGAGGCTTTCTGGCTCCCGTGGGCCAGCACACTCTCTGGGCCCTGCTGTGCAGCCCCTGCTCCTTTACTTGCCATCACTCCCCATGTGGGGCTGCAAGGCTGGCAGGGTGTGAGGTGGCTGCAGCACCCCATGGAGTGCCCACTGTGGGGTGAGGGTGCAGAGCACACCTACACTGGACTCTACACAGGAGCTCTGTGGCACACTGGGCTCTGCAACAGGGACAGGCCACTCCACAGTGGGATGAGTGAGGGGCCCAGGAAGGAGCAGCTCTCCACACACACTGCTGCCTATAAATAGCAAGGCTTTCACAGAGGGTCAGGCAGTGCCCGGTGCCAGTGGGCCAGCTGTGTAAAGGCTGTTCCTTAACATGACAGGGCTGGCACTTCCCACCTTCTCATCTCTATCCTGTCTCAGCTTGCTGGTCAAGGTGCTGTGCTGTCCTGTCCCCCTGAACCACCCCTCCACCCCCTGCAGTCCCAGGGACTTCCATTCTTTGTCTCTGTCATGTCACTCCCTCCCCTCAGCATCCCAGGGGTTCTGCCTGCTCACCGCCATGTTGGGCTCAATGAGGCGGTACTGCAGGTCACGGGCCTCCTGCCACTGGCCCTTGCGGCACAGGTGGTCCAGCTGACACAGTGGGTCACCCAGAACATTGGCAAGGGCGCACACACCCCCAGAGGCACCTAGAGACACCAGGACATGTTGGCAGCCAGCTCAGCATGCTGTGCCTAGTCAGCACCTCCCAATCTCTCACCTGCCTCCCCCCTTCCAGTGTCCCCAGGCAATGTCCCCAGCCAAGGATGGGCAGCTGCGCTTACCCACAGCATAGCTTGCCAGCAGGAAGCTGGCTGATCCTGCCAGCACCTGGAAATCCTCCTGCCTTGTCTTGTGGACCATCAGCCCCATCCGGGTGATCTGGAGAGAGACATGCTATGCCCTGGGGCAGGCATCACCCAGTCTCCTTTGCTGCAGGCTGCCTGCTGGCAGCCCTGGGGTCCAGGGAAGGGCTGCAAGTCCCAGTTCCCCATTCCCAGGTTAGGTCCAGGTTCTGTAGTAAGCAGCCCTGGGAAAGTCATGCCCCACTCACGTCCCCACCGCTGTCCTTGATCCCAATGATGTTCGGGTGTTGAGCCAAGGTGATGACAGCCTCCATGGGCAGGTCCAGGCCAGTGTTGGCAGGGACACTGTACAGCACCACAGGGATGGGGGATGCGTCGCCAACCTGCAGGTGGCAGTCAGGAGATTTTAGTAGCTGGGGTGGGTTGGGGATACATTGGACGTGTGTGTCTGCTGCCCCAGCTGGAGTTGCTGGCGGGAACTGGACATGGCTCACCTCTGTGTAGTGATGGACCAGGGCAGCAGTGGTCATGGCCCCCCGGTAATAGCAGGGTGTCACAACCAGCGCCACGTCAGCCCCCGCCTCTGCCATGCTGACTGTCATCTCGATGGTGGCCTGGGTGGCTGGGGAGGAGGCAAAGGGGTGAGGGGTTCTCCAGGGGGGACACATGGCCCCCCACACTGCCCACACAGGCACTCACATTCACAGCCCGAACCAGCCAGCAGCAAGCGGTCCCTGGGCAGAGCCCGGCGCACACAGCTCACCACCTCCACTCTCTCACGGGATGCCAGGTATGGATACTCTCCATTGGAGCCCAGCACCACCAGTCCTGGAACACAGATGTGGGGAGGGCAGGGCTCAGGCACAGGAGAAGGGTGCCAGGGCTGTCAGGTATCCCCATTACTCTCACTCACTCCCTTCTTTGCCCAGGCAGAGCTCCACAGCCCACAGTGTGCCCTCTCCTGCCTATGCCCTTGCAGTCCCAGCCTCCTGGTCAGAAGAGAGAAGACTCTGGGGAACAACCCTGTGAGGCTGCAGCCTCTTCTGCAGCTCCCATCATCTATCCATCCTTGGCAATAGACAGATACATATCCCATGAATTTTTGAGTGTGCATGGGAGTGCAGTGCATAGGTTGAAGATTGCAGCTATGTGTGGAGCATGTGTGCAAGCCTGCACGTGTGGAGTGTGTGTGCAAGCACATGCTAGCGTGTGGTGGGGGTGTGCAAGGACACACTTGTGTGCCATGCAAAGGGCCCCAGGTGGGTGACCCGAGAAGTTGCCAGCCCTGGAGCAAAGTCCAGCTGGAGGCTGAGCACTCTTGGGAACCTGGCAGGCTGCCTGCATGCTGCCTCTGTGGCAGGCACGGATCTGACGGGAGCCTGCATGGAGAAGGACAGTGGGCAGTGCTTACCTCGGAAAGAGATGCTGGCATAGCGGCGCAGGTTCCCCTCCAGCTGGGCATAGTCCACCTCCTGTGTGGGTGAGAAAGGGGTGGCCAGGGGTGGGAAGATGCCCCCAAGACTGAGTGAGGGCTCTGATCCCTGGGGTGTGCTGAGCCCCCGGCACTGCCTGCAGGCTGCCCAGTGCAGAGCTGCCAGGGTGGGCCGGAGGGAAGAGGCGAGGAGGGTGCTGAATGCCATGGTGGCTGGGTGCTGCCGCTGGCTGTGCTGCTTGCCTCGCCAAGGGGCTGTTAATGTTTGATGGGGCACGTGAGGGACCTTCAACCCTGCTGGGCAGATGACATGAGGGTTGTACCAGATGACCTCAGGATGTTCTTCCCCCTTCAGGAGCTGGCTGCTAGGAGCTCAGAGCCCCTCCAGATGAGCTTTGGCCACCGCAGCCATGTTTTCCCTTCTGCTTGCCAACCCTGGCAGCCATCTCTCTGCTTCGTACAGGGCTGGCCTGCAAGGCCAGGGAAAGACCAGGCATTGCAAGCAGTCCCAGGGCTTTGGTCAGGGATTACCTAATCCAGCTGTCAGTGTAGGGTCTCCTGTAAATGGGTGAGTGTGAGCGTTTCCATCTAGGGAGCAGTGAGCACTGCACTCAGCATGTGTGCAAAGGGACCCTGGGAATGGCTGCAGCAGGAAAGGCAGAAGGACAAGAAGCCATCCAACTCCACAGAGTGGCTGTCCAGCACGGGTACAGTTGCTGCTCTTTGGCACAGCCCCAGGGTCCAGCATCTTGGGGTCCCTTTTGGGACTTTTTTGCCCCGAGATATGTACGAGGTTTCGCCCACAGCCTCAGCGTTGGAGAATAAATCACAGCTTCTTAGGTTTTCGTTCTTCAGGGAGTATTTATTAAATCTTATCTATAAAATTTTCTGTCAGCCCAACAGGTCTGCTCAGCCAGGTGACCGTGGCACACTGGCTGCCCCCTCAGGGCGGTGTTATCTTTTATACTACAAATTATGTATTCTATGTTTACTATTATTTTTCAATACCTATTATCTATGTTGCAAAGTGCACCTTCTATTCTAACCAACCCAAAGTGTCCACATCACAGCAGAAGATGGAGACGAAGAAGAAGAAAGGACTGAACACGCCCTTTTTCCTCCATCTTGCCTCCATAAACCCCCATCCCAAAAATCCTAAAATCTACTTTTCCACTCTGTGATAACTATCATTTACACTCTCGTGGATTGTAAAGTCTTATACAAAGTTGGCAACCTGCTCCATGGCTCAGAATCAAATCCACAGGTGTTTCTGGCTGCCTGCCTAGATTCCAAAGCCCCCCAATAAGGGTCCTGGTAACTCTGGACTCCAAAAGGGATGTCCTAAGTTCCCACACAGCACAATGTGGACTCAGGTTGAGCTGTCCTCCATGTATTTTCCCTCCCTGAGCTTGCTCAGGTGGGACTTTGAAGGACTGTGAGTAATCAGTGTCCTGCAGTGAGGAGTCCTGTGCCCTTGAACCACTTTGTGTCACAAATACCTGAGTTCTAGTGATAGAGGGCAGGGCTCATTGTACCGCCAGATAACCTTGCTCCCAGGATAACCCAGCTTCCCCAGGCCCATCAACCCTGGTGCAGGCTGCCCAACTTCAAAGCCACCTGGAGCCAAACACTGCTCTTTGCTGACTTTTATTGACACAGACAAGTCTTGTCTGGATCCTGCTCCTTGAAGCTGAGATCAGCCCCTGGTCCCTGCCTGGTGCCATCATGCAGGGACCTCCATCTCCCCCTGTGGCTGCTCCTTGGTCTCCAGGGCCTGGCGTGTGTCCACCTGCCACTGCTGCACCAGGTCTGTCGGGGTCTTGCCAGCCTGCAAGAGTAAGCAGAGAGAGGCTGGGCACAGGGTGGTGCAACATGATGGAGCAGCAAATGGCCTCAGTGCTGGCCCCTCACACTCACCTCATTCTTGGCCATCATGTCAGCCCCATGCAAGATCAGCGTTTTGATGATCTTGTAGCGACTGAGCCGTGTGGCATCATGCAGTGCTGTATCACCTTCCTGTAAGAGACACAGCTTCACTGGAGATTGTGGTCCAGGGACAAAGACCCTCTGCCTGTCTCCAGCACTGCTACCCAGTCTCCAGCACACCAACCTCCACATGGACAAGGGGGACTGTTCCAGTCCCAGATCTGGCTGTGGCTGCAGCCACCCTGGGGCAGGGATATGTGTGTCCAGGTGTGCCCCACTGTGGATGCTGGAAGCCTTTGGAGGGGCTGACGAGAGAGGGGGATCAGTGTTGCAACCCAGTGACACCTGCATGACTGCAGCACTCACCCTGTCTGGGGCATTGATATACACCCCACAGTGGATGAGATGCTCCACAATGTCAAGATGTCCAGTTCGGGTGGCCACGTGAAGGGGTGTGCTGAGCAGCTTGAGAGGGGATGAGATGGACATCAGGGGGGATCAGCACCCACACCTGCTAACCCAACATAGGGTCACCTCTGGTACTCCAGGGTATACCCCTGCCCCTGGAACAACCCTGTGACCTGCTCTGCCCTGCTCACCTTGTCCTTCACATTGAGGTCTGCCCCGTGGTCCTGCAGCAGTTTTACAGCATCCAGGTGCCCACCCCGGCAGGCCCAGTGCACAGCAGTGCAGTCCAGCTGGATATACAGTGCTGTGTCATGGTGGGGGACACCCCTACCCTGTGTCTGTCCCCTGCCCCAGCAGGTCCCTGTGCTCGAGCTGAACTGGCAGTGCCCTGCCTGCAGCCACCTCCATGATGGGGACAGCACTGCTCCACTGCAGGGTCCCCAGTCCTGCTGTAGTTCTGGCTGCAACACACCCAGATGCTCAGACCAGCATGCAGGTGGAAGCAGGATCCAGCCTCACCCGGTCCCTGAAGTCAACAGTGGCCCCACTGTCCAGCAGCTTCTTCAGGATTTCCACATGTCCCTCCAGCGAGGAGCGGTGCAGGGCTGTGCGGTGGAACTGGGGGACAGGGTGGCACATTGGTGCACAGGTGCATCCTCCCCTGCCCAGTCTGGTTGTACCTCCAGCCCTGTCCCTAGGGTTCCAGCCCTTTCCCACAGGGATGGCTGCAGGACTTGGTGGCGTGGCACAGGTTGGGGGTAACCAGTGGCTGCCAGGGATGCTACCTCATCACATGTGTCAGGGGAGCCACCGTCGGCCAGAAACTTCTCGATGATGTGCATCTTGCCCTGGACAGCAGCTCGCAGGAAAGTCTCTGGCTCCACAGGACCCTCCTGGCAATGGGACAGGCTCAGGGCTGGGGCAGCACAGAGGTGCAGGAGAGAGAACAACATGGAGGCCCCCTGGCCTGCTTCCCCAGAGAGGTCTCTTGAGTGACCCGGGGGCTGGCCTGTGGGTGGTCCAGCCCCTATCCTAGCAGCCCCCCTCCCACATTTTGGGACCCCCTGACATACAATCTCCAGGGGCTCAGGTGGTGGGGTGGGCTCGGGGGTGGCCGCCCGCTCTGCCCGGCGCTGCCGGCGCTGCTTGCGGAGCTCGATGAGTCGTTGGATGCTCCCCACGTCGATGATCTCCCGCCTCAGATCCACTGAACTCCTCCGCACCTTCTCCTGACCCTGGTGAGCACACACAGTGCCTCGTTTGACTTGTCTGTGACCAGCCACCCCTGCCCACCCTGCACCACAACCCACTCACCTTGATGGCTTCAAGACCCCAGTTCCTGGGGCCACGGCGTTTCTCCTCCTCTAGCTCAGGTGTGTTCATTCGCTCCACGGCTGGCAGCTCCCGTGCACCATCCTCTTTGAGTTTCTGCACAGGAACAGTGGGTTCTGTATGGTCTTGTCTGGGCACACAGCAGCCCCACTGCCTCCATCCTCAGCCTGCCAGGGAAGGTGGCTCTGGGCATGGCTCCACTCGCCACTGAAGTCTGCGGGGTGCTTGGCAGCCCTTGGGCTCGTGCTTGCCTGCCCACCGTTTGGTAAGCTGGGCACCTGCTGGCTGCTCAGGTCTGCCTCATGGGCTAGAGCTATTGGGTTGGGAACTTGATCCCCCTGAGAGCCCTTGGACACCTTCATATAGCTCCCAGGATGGCAAGGTCAGTGCCAGCCTCCCTATGTCCGAGTCCCTAAGGATGGACAGAGTACAATGGGGGTTCCTACGACAGCCCAGGAAAGTTCCCCTGCCCTATGGACCCACCTCCTCCTCCTCCTCCTCTGCCAGCTTCTGCTCAATGAGCTCCTTGGCCCGTTCCACATCCAGCTCCATGTCTGCCTGCAGTGCACAGTCCTGTGCAGGATGTGTCCTCTTCTTGCTACCACAGGCAGGGAGTTCCTAGTCCTGGCTCCTGGTGCTGCCGGTGGCTTTGCTGGCTGTGGGGCTTTATGCTGCTGGCCCCTCTGTCCCACAGCCCAAAGGCACCAACAGCTGTGACTGCTCCACATGACTGGGGCAGCTTTGCCATGAGCTCACCCTCCTGCTTTCTGGTGGCCCTGACTCACCCCTCCCCACACCCCGGGTTGGCCAGGACACCTGTGCTTGTTAGGGGAGCTGAGGTGTGCAGAACCTGTGACAGCCAGTCAAGAGAGGCTCAGCAGAGCAGGGACATGATCCAGGGTCATCCCACAGGCATGGCACCTATGCCTGTGCCACCCACCCTGGGCAAGCAAGATGCTCCCATGGCTCCCATCATCCCCCATCTCTGCGCAATCAGATGCTGCTGCAGCCACCAATATTGCCTGAGGTTCCCCGACACCTCAGTCAGGGCGGGGGCCTGGGGGGGGCTTGTCCACCCCAAAAGGAGGCAATGGGTCTTCTCAAGCCTCTCAGCCAGCAGCAGGCAGCATGGGATGCCAGGAGTCATGGCCCCTCTGTGCTGCTTTAGAGGATGACCTCAGGTGTGGAACATTCCGAGCAGCCCTGCCAGGGTCCCCAAGGCTGCCTGGCCTCCCCCACAGCACGTGGCAGCAGGGGACTGGCCTCACATGGGGCCAACAGGCAGAGCCGGCAGCTATTCCTGGCAGCAGGAACATTGTTCAAGCTCCTGAGCACTCCCCCCTTGTAAGATGAGGCCAACACTGTCTTGTGCTGGGACAGTTAATGCGCTGGTCACCATCCACCAGCACAAGACCTGGGGGAGGGACGGACAGCTACACGTCACTGTTACCCTCCTGGGCAGCTCCCAATGCCATCCTTGGGTGCCGTGTCCCATGGGTGTGACAGCCTCCCACAGCAGAAAGACACTATTTTCACCAGAGCAGGCCACGGTGACCATGAAGGTAGTCTTGGAACTGTTCCCCTCCACGGACTGTCCCACCTAGCTCAAGGGCAGACACAAGCTTAAATCTCCAGAGGGAAAGCAGCAGGAAAGGGAGGTGGTGACCCCACACTGAGAAGCAGCCAGAATGACAATGGAACAATGCTCGGGAAGGGTCCTGGCAGGCAAACAATCAGGGCTGGCAGGACAGGGTCAGGGTGGCACTAGGGAGCAGAGCTGGGTGTCCAAGCTGCCCTTGACCACCCTGCGCCCATTCTGACATGGGAGCGGATACAGGACAGGCACAGGGACCTCTCATGGCTATGGGTTGCAGCCCCCTCTAGCCTGTCCCCAAAGCCAGAGGAAGGATGAAAAGGCTTTATTGATAAATATAGACTATGTACAGAGGGGAGACATCTCCACCCAGCCCAGCACCCCACGGGTCTCCTGGCCAGGGGGAAACCAGAGCCCAGTGGGTCACAGCCTCTCCCTGCCGGCACAGCCTGGCAGAGGAGCCCCAGAGACATTTGGTCTCAAACCTCCTTCAGCAAACACGGCGCCTGCCCGTGTTTCCAGCCAAGGGGAGCCACCGTGGTGGCACAGCCCCATGCAGACCTTCCTGGGGGGTCACCTGTGTGGAGGGCAGCCTCAGGGGGGAGCAGCAGAAGCTCCGGATGGGCCGGAACACAGCACAGGGAATCCCCAGAGGTGCCACTGTCCTCCAGCCCCCTGCCCTCTCCCCTCAACCAGTAGGGGGGTGGCTCAGTTCCTGGGTGGAAGGGGCTGGTTGACAATCACTTGCACGACAAAATCCTTCTGGATCTTGGTCTCCTGCAGTCGTGTGCGGTCAGTGAGCAGCTTGCCTGAGAAGAACCACCGCTGCCAGGACAGGTCAATGCCCTCCTGTGCCTGCAGCTGCTTCTTCAGCTGCCCGATGGTGTCACTCATACTGGCGCTGAGCCGCAGGTCCTTGCCGGTGGAGAGGCGCACCTTGAGGGTGAACTCCCGCCGGGCATTTGGCAGAGGTTCAGCCGGTTCCACCGCCTCCTCCTCGCTCCGCTCCAGGATCAGGTTCACGGGGGGTGCAAGGCAGTACACGGGCAGCTGGTAACGGTTGCCCAACTCATCATAGCACTCCGTCAGGGACCCTGGGGACAGCAAGATAAGATGATAAGGGTGGGCAAATGGGGACAGGGCCACCCCAAGCAGCGCGGCACACCTGTCTTACTCCCCTTGGCTGGGTTGAGCTCTGGATGGCAGGAAGCCCCTTTTTTTGTCCAGCCTGGGACCTCCATGTGCACAGATATGGGGGACTCAGCACACACCCCACCCAAACCCCCAGTGCTGACCCTCACCATGGGGCAGGGTGATGCTGGCTCCATCGAGGATAGCCTGGGCCAGGCTGTGGTCATTGGCTTCTACAGCATAGGCAGCTGCCTTCAGGGCATCCCAGATCTCCTTGCGGCCTTCAAAGGCGGGTGCCGTGTCCCAAAACTCATCCCGCTTGCTGCGCAGCTGCCCATCTGTCATGGGGTAGTCACTCTTCCACTTGGGACACTCCTTCTTCAGGGGCTCATTGCGGCCTGCAAGGTGGGGGGGATATTCAGTCAAAGGACAGGGTTTCCCCTTGAGTCCTGAGCACCCCACCTCTCCATACTCTCACTGGATAGGATAGGGATCACCCTATCCAGAGAAGAATAGCCCCCAGTATAGCCAGGGATAACTGGGCTAAAGCTAGCTCGGCCCAAGATCCCAGTAGCCCCACAGCAGTTGCTTACCCCAGGTTGCACCCTTTGCCCTCAGAGGGGACAATGGGTCTTGCTTCCTTGTTTGGGGGCCTAGTTGCTGCCTGGTAGGGTGGCCACAGGGCCTCGGGGCCCTTTGAGGCAGAGCAGTATTTATAGCTTGGAGAATTAGCCAGGAAATAAGCTGGTGAGTCGGAATGAGAAGGGGATTACAAAGGCTGAGCAGTAGCAAAGGGGGGGTCAGGACTTCACCGTCCCCTCTGCCACCTCAGGATGACAGGGACCAGCTGCGGGCAAGACAGCAGGCACACAGTGTCCTGGGCATCAGGGGAACAAGAGGGCTGAACTGAGCTGGCTCTCCACAAAACAGGCCCTAGCCACATCCCCACAGACCTTCAGCAGCCAGCATTGCCCAGGGATCTGAGCCACCCCAATGCTAGTCCCAGATCACCATGCCCTCACTACACTGGGCTGTGAACCTGTGGGAACAGCCCTGTCCCATCGGCCCCACAGCCAGCCCGGACATGTGGGGCAGGAAGGAGTTGTCACTCCTAGCTGAGCTTGAGACAATGAATGATAACAGCTCCTTCCTGTCACCCTGAGCTGGCCAAGTAGCACCCCTCCTGTGGGGACAGGATAAGGGGAAAGTGAGGCTCCAGCTGGGCAGGAAGATGCCTGTGCCCACACAGCAACCTGCCAGGCAAGGTGATGCTACACAGCCCAGCCACTGGAGACAGCCATCACTGCCAGCTCTGGGCTGAGTCAAGTTCCCCAGGCAGCTGCTCCTAAGCAAGTGTGTGGTGACATAAGGCACTACATGACCTTTTGGACTGTACCATCCCTGCCTCACCCTACCCAAGACCACTGGAGCCAGCATAGCATCTGCTTCCCAGCAAGCACCCACCTCAGGGGTCCCCAAGGGGCACAGGTGCTCAGCTACCCCAGGGCTGGGCACTCAGCATCCGTGGCAGGCAGCATCCTGCCATATCCCTGGAGGAGCAAGGGCAGCCGGCTGCAGCTAGTGCTGCCGATTCAGCAGTCACGGTGCTGGGCCAGAGGGATTTGCAGCACCATAGGACACAGCAAGGTCAGAGGCAACACCTGCCCCAGGAGGGCAGTGGTGAAGTGTCCACAGCCCACCTTAAGGATATGTCTGGGATCATGTCCCTACACTGCTGTGGCCACCAGGCTGAGGCACATGTCCTCACAGCCAGGATGCCTGGCCAGCACTCTCAGTCAGCACCATTCCCTCAGCACTGCCTGCAGCAAAGGGAAGAGGCTGGGCCGGGAGAGGCAGCAGGATTGGAGCTGTGGGGGTCAGCTGTGGCTGCCTCATGTGTACAGGCATACCCAGCAGCCTTACACAGGTAGGCAGGGGCTTAAGCCTCCTCTATTTGTTGCTACCGCCCAGCCAGACCTGCACCTTCTAATCACCTCCTGCTGCTCTATTCCTGGCCCCTTGTGCAACTCTCCACAGCAGCACCACCAGACAGGTCCATCCGTTCACTGTGCCCGGACTCAAGCCAACAGGATCTGGCTGGCAGTCTGCTGCCTCCTGCCCTGTGCCTGCAGCACCTTGCCCGTGGCTCAGCCCCCCAAAGTGCCCGGGTGAGGAACCCCCAGGCAGGAGGATGTGACCCAAAGGCTTCCCTGCCCTGGGCTTGCTCCCTGCCTGCAGGAGCCTTAGGCAGCCCCAGCTGACAGGTCCTGGAGGCCCTGGAAAAGATGTCAGCCAGATGGCACACACCACTGCCTCCAGCAGTGCTGACTGGTCCACTCCCGAGCCAGGCAGGGTTGAGATGCTATGTGCCACGGATATCCCCAGCTCCTGCTGCGGTAAGCTGGCCACCCCAGGGACAGTGCTGTCACTTGCTGCTGGGAGCTCTCACAGGACCCCTCCACAAGGAGTCACAGCAAGCTCCAGCCAGGCCAGGAGCTGCCAGGCAGGTGGGCTGCTTAGCAGGGCCCCTGTGGCAGCAGAGGTGGGCACACAGAGCCCCCCTCCCTGCTTATGGTAGGTCCTCATGTACTGGGACCTGCTGGCCCAGGGTAGTGCCCCCATACTACTGGTGAGGGCAGCTGTAGCCTTGCTTCATCCTCCACCACCTGCTGAGCAGCTCCCATGGGCTGGTGGCACCATGCAAGCAAAGGCAGGAACCAGCCAGGGCACCTGCAGCCCTGCTCTCCCAGGAAGGGACATACTGCAAGAAAGCAGCAGCAGCAACTGCCAGCAGTATACCAGGAAGGGACCCTGACCTATCTCAGGAGAGCAAGTGGGGATGGAGACACAGGCTCTGCAGTTAGAGCCTGTACAGGAGGGGATCACACAGACCCTAATGTTGGGATCTGACTCCACGCCCCGTCACAGCAGCCGGAGCTACAAGGCAATGGCCCCACATCCCTCCAAACTGAGGGAACAGTCAGCCAGGGGCCCCAGGCCTCACTGATACCCGCAAGAAGGCACTCCTGGGGGGCAAAGTGTGTCGGGGTGAGGGGGACCTATCACCCCAACCCATACCAGCAGGGCATCCCCAGGGCAGGCTGGCACACCTGGAGCCCCGCGCGGTGGGAGCGGCTACCCAAAGCACCGGCACGAGCACAGCCTGGCCCAGCAGCCCCGGCCCCCTGCACGTGCTGCCGGAGCGGCGGGCACCGTCCCACGGAAAACGCCCTTCCCTCCCTCATCCCAGCTGCAGGCGAAGGCCGGGGCGTCCCGTCCCGGACACACGCTTCCTGCCCCTCCTCTCCCGCCGCCCACTACCGCTCTGCCATAAACACGGTAATTACCGGCTGCGACGGCACCGGCCGGGGAGGCGGCAAGGGAAAGGCGTGATTCATCCTATCAGCCCACGGCTTCTCCGCCGAAAGTCCACCGTACCCGTCCCCGCGGCCTCCAGAACCCTCCGGCACGGCATCACGGGGAAGCGCCTCATGGCACCCGGGTGTTCAGCTACCGGTAACTCCGGGGGGCCGCGGGGCTGCAGCAGCCCCGCTGCGCCGCCGCTGCTCTCCGGACCGGCGCAGTCGCTTCTTGCCCTACCCTGCTCCCGAAGCTCCGGGGCAGTGGGAATGGAGTCGCGCCCGTCGGCAGCAGCCAGGTGTACGGGACAGCACCGACCCCGCGCAGGCAGGACCCTGCCGTTCGCAGGACGCGCCGTGCCGGGGGACGCTGCGGAGCCCAGACCGGGGGCATCCGCCACCCTGCAGTGCTCTCATAACAGCACTTCCTGGGAGAAGCCGGGAACTGGCAGGGCTCGGCTGGACGCGCTGCGCACCCCAGCCCTGACCCCGCAAAGCCTCCGGGGCGCCGGGACAGGAGCCACGGTTCCTGTCCGCCCCCGAGGTCGCGCACCGAACCGGGATCCCCAGGATCCGGAAACCGAGAGGACACAGACCGGCTCCTGAGGCTGTGCGAGGGGGGAGTTGTCCCGTGGCGGACTGCGCCCCTCCGGTGCCCACGTTCCTCCCGCGCCACCCCCCGGGAGACACGGACCCCCCCCGCCCCAGTGCCGGCGACCGCGGGGGTGCCTAGCCAGGACGATCCCTCGCTCACCTGCTCGCTTGCGGGTGTTGCCGCCGGCGGCG